>MU129065.1:9858-96076 GCA_014904985.1 Hydnum rufescens UP504
CGCAAGAATATCTCCTGAGGGCCCTTCAGCAATAATTTCCTCAGAAGGGAACTTCGCCCGCAACGCTGATGCTTAGGTGGATGGGTGCTGGAAGAGGATGGTGGACCCAAGTCATCGTCATCATGTTTCAGGTGCACAATGCCCATACGTTCCTGTTGCGACCCGACTAAAGGCGCTTAAGTACAGCTTTGCTCATATTCTGTGTTACAAATGATATTAGGACTGACTGCTATGGCACTGGAAGTTTAACTTGCGGAGGAGGGGGACAGTAGGACTTCAAGATGAAATAAAACAAGGCAAGAACACTTGGTGATGATGCCTTGGTGTAGCGAGATCACAATAGAAACTACTTTGGACCTCTTAGGCTGGCTTCCACTACGCAGGAAGGGACCTAAGAGTCTCAGACTGCTAAGTAACCACCAATGCCAACAGAGGCTGCTCACAGGGTCCTAACCCTAGGGTCAGCTCATGGAGCTCATTTTATTGTCCATTGGAGACTCCTGGCTTCATGCATAGAAGCTCCTTGCAGTGCAGCAATCTGTTTATTCAGCTGCTTTAAGGCAGTATTGGAGCGCTCACATGCTGTATATAATATTGTAGCTGCCCTGGAACTCCATCCTCATAGAGAATCAGAGCTGCTCATCTTCCTGTAGCTGCTGTTAATGGCCCAAGGAGCAGCTCCTCTCCCAGCAGCTACTATTATTGATATCTTGAGTTGCTCATTTCTCCATTCAGGAGCTGCTCAACTCACAGCAGCTGTCTATTTCACAGCAGCTGCTTGTCTCCCAGCAGCTGCTTGTCTCCCAGCAGCCTGCTTGTCTCCCAGCAGCTGCTTGTTTCCCAGCAGCTGCTTGTTGAGGTTGGGGACTGTTTGGGGGGTTAGGTTTAGGGTGATTGGGGTTGTTGGGGGTTGGAGTTGACATGGTACAGGTCGGAACGTCCCCCCACAGCAGCTACATGTGAGGGTTGGGGACTGTTGGGGGTTAGGGTTAGGGTTAGGTTGGGTTGGTTGTTGGTTGGGGCTGTTGAGGTTGGAGTTCACAATGGTACAGGTTGGAACGTCTACCCCCATGCCTAGTAGTATAGTTGATGGTTGGGGACTGTTAGGGTTGGGGTTTAGGGTTATGGAATTGGCTGGGTGTATGTCTACCCCTGGTTGGGGTTGCTGACTAATCACCCTTACATGTGCTGCTGTAAGTATGATTAGTCACCAGAAATGTTCCAATGGCAGGATTTGAACCTGTGACCCTCATTGTAGGGCTGGGATTTTGGCATTTAGACCACTGGACCTTCAACCCCCTCCCACCCACCCATGATTTTTTGTACTACAAGTAGGCGCATTCAAGCCTAAGGTATATCAGCTAGTTATGCAGTAGATTGGAGCTGCTATGGAATGGGAAAGGAGCTTGCTGGCACTAAATGTCAGTAGCTGCATCCTGATATAGCAGTTGATTATTGGTCATTATAGGAGCTGCTGGGCTCTTTCCAGAGGGTTGCTTGGAAGCATAGCCACAATATTGGCCTCCACAGAAATCTCCTCTCCTTTAATTGATCTCCCATATCGTTCCCCTTCTCCCAACACAGGAGGTCCTTCAGAGCCAGAGGCATCGTTTGTCCCTCTAGTTCTTGATGACACAGCAGAGCCTTTGCATTCATCCAGAATTCATATTGCAACCGACACTCGCTCTCGCCATGCTCGTGGCAAGGCAGCAGCAGCTATCCGGTGGAATCATGTTGTTATCCCATCCCTCATTCAGCCTTTCATGTTGTTTGAGCGAGAGCGATTATTGCACCAGGAGGAACATATGGTTCAGGTTGAGGAGGCTTGCAGATGTGGGAAACAATGGAGACTCCTCAAAGTTCTTTGCATGTACTTTGAACGCTTGGAAACCATTGAATTCCATGTGTGCAGTTGTCCATCCTGGACTGCTGCAAGACAATTGGTACTGCGCGGTTTGTTCCCATGTGCCCCACTTCACCCTTCGTTGGCCGTCAGCATTGACATGTTAGAATTCGTGGCCGAACTCTTTGTTCAACAAGCTCCAAATGAACGAGCATGGGCAGCCACCTTGGAAACTTTCCTCAAGCGTCGAGGGTTCAAAATTTGGGGGAAATGATTCCTTACGTCGCCGCTTTGCTACTGCTCTTGCCCATACCAGGTGCTTGTCCGGGTGATCAACCAAGAGATGTCAGCTGTAGTTGAGAGTTGTCGAGGGCAGGTGCTGTCCACTAAGGGTGATGGTAGTGCAGGGTCCCAGGCAGTGTGTGAGGACAGTTTGAATCCTGAAAATTCCGCCATTGGGGGTAGTGAAAGCAATATCCACAAGCTTGATGTTGATATGCCTATTCCAGAGCGACAGTACAACAATGCCCATAGCGCGCTGGTCCATATCACTGTGGCGATGATGAACTCCCCAGTCTCTACCTCCAGTCTTGCTGTCCGTTGTGCTTTGGGGGCTCGCAGACTATTGGTCTCCCCCTTCAGGCTATCATGTGCATTGATGCAATTTTCAACTCAAGCGGAACCGAGACAAGGATCTGAGGAAGGATCACAAGGGGGAAACCGGATCTCGAGATCCTCTGATAGTTTCCCCACAAACCATTTTGCTTGAGCAAAGCCAGGTTGACATCATGGAAGCAAGGGTCAATGAATTGTGGCCACCCCGATCAAAAGGGAGAGCAGAGCGGAAGTGGAAGGCTGATGAAGTGGATGATGACACTTCTAGTCCATTGGAAGATGACAAAGTAGAGGCAGGGCTTGATGTACCAAATTCTGTATTGGACAGATGCGAAAAATTGTTCATTGCTGCTGATGGGGACAGAGTCAAGGCATCAACACAATATTTTGATGACACTGGAGTGATGGCATGCTTGTGCTGCCATGACATACCCCTTTTTCTTGCAAACATGCGCACTGCAGGCGAGAAACAATTCTATGCCATTGCCCTGTTGGATGCACTGCTTTCTGAGCTTCCGAGACGTTGGCATATTGGCCTTTTGTATGATATCACATGCCAAATTCATCATAGTCTCCTCAAATGGGACTTTATTCCAGAGTGGGAGGGGCGCATTGAATTTGGAGTTTCTGTCTTCCATGCTTATGGCCACCAGTGGACTTGTCAGCTTTGGTATCACCCTCGTAAATCTGAAAAGTGGGGACTGTCAGATGGTGAAGGATGTGAAAGGTTCTGGAGCCAGTTAAAGAGGCTCATTCCTGGTCTCCGGGTCACTGGTTATCACCGTCACTTGTTCATCCTTGATATCCAAGCTGAACATATCATGAAGTCCAAACTAGTTACAGTTGGTCGATGGCTGAAGGACAGGGTGAATACAGCGAGGGGACAGATAGCTGAGGGTGAAGAAGTCCTCGATGAGCGGTCAGTTCATGGCTTATTAAAACAATTTGAGGACCAGAGGGCATTTCAAAGCAAACCAGTTGTCCGTCGGTCCAAGAACAGTGGGGCAGCATTGATAGATCGCATCCTTGTACTCCGAAACACTGAGGCTTCGCTGAAGGAACGATTGAAAGAGTTGAGTGCTGAGTTGGAGGGTCTAGTTCAGAATCCAGATACCTGGTCTCTACAAGATGAGATAAATGGTTTGGTTTTGCAGACCAGGTGCAGTCTTACACGAGTAGAGGGGGATATCAAGAAAAAGACTGAAGACCTCCAACTCACTGACTTTAAGTCATTCAAGGACTTTCAGCGACTTAAAAAGAGTGCATGGCTCAACAAACAGCTCAATATCCACGTTGTCCTTGATCAATTACTTGTCAAACTCTGTGCATGTAAATTTGAGCTGGCCAATCTAGACCGTGGCCACACAAGCAGGGAACTTGACAACCAGCATCAGGATCATATAGAGAAGGCCACGAAAGGCGCGAACATGGGATTCAGGCAACAATCAGGGCTTATGAACGTCTTCAGAGGGATATGATGATGATGAGGGGGAAGGATGGAGTTGCTAAAGATGCATATATCCCACCTGAAATCATGACCTCGGTGTACAAGTTGGATGTGGATGAGGACATCTGGCTGGCTCAAAGTATGGAGGGGTTGGCTCAGTTTCCAGGCGGGGTAGTGCCAGCATGGCTCTCGGATGCTTCTGTGGGATTAGGGCGGCACAGGAGGTTGTGAATTGCAAGGAAGAATTGAAGCGCTGTGCAGCTGAGCACTCAAATCTTCGCCAATGGCTGGAGACAGAGTACCTTGCCACACAATTCGTCTTTAATCATTCCACTAATGTGTGTGTCCAACATTTTGCACTCCAGAGACTTCACCAGTTCTTTGACCTTGTCTCTATCTGGCAAAAGGATCTAGATGGTGTCCCATCTAATGCTAGCAGTGGTGGCATTTCCACATTTCTTCCTGAGATACCTCCCCCAATTCCTGGTATGGATGCTTGGGATCATGAAGTACCACACCTTATGGGCCTGGATGAAGAAGGGTACAGTAGAAGTGATGCCAGTGAGCGTGATATCGAGAGTGATGCTGGGGGAAGTTTATTGTCAGATGAAGAACAACTAGACTTTAGTTTTGATGTAGATATAATGTCTAAGTCATGAAATTCTGAAATCCTTTAAGTTATGTTATGGCCAAGTTTCAGGCAACAGTACACCAGCAATACAGTAGGTGCCCCTCTTAAGTAACCCAAATTGGCCAAAAATGACCAGCTGTTGCCTGAAAAATGACCAGAAGGTGCCCAAAATTGCCCAAAATTGCCCAAAATATGTGGGCACCCTCTATTCAAAACACACTTTCTGGCCATACAACGGCTGAAAGCCATAGGCCACCTATTAGGTACCATTTCATGCCCCAAAAGTGGTACCTAACTTAGGTAGGGTATATAACTGACCAGCCTGTAGCAACTCCACTTTGTTATGGGACATGATGGCATTGACCCATTGGAGGCATCATATGAGATCAGAGCTAGTACTAAGGGCGTGCTTGATGAAGCCTCTTTCGAGCACATGCAGGGAGGGGTCCTGTCCCCTTGCTTGTACGACATGTGAACATAGGTCAAACTTGAAAATGGAAGTGTTGAAAGTGATAAAGGCTCTATGGAGAGGGAAGTTTGTGTCCGTGGGGAGCAGTTGGGTGTGTCTGGTCCACTCGAATTTTCCTAAGGTGCCCCATTCATCGAGATGCTGCCACTGGTAACTGTATGGGTCTGAATGGAATGAGGGGATACCCTGAACTCTGGGAAGTGGCCCAGCTAGATTCAGGGTTTCGATACAGTATTCGAAACAGCGAGCCAGCTGGTACAGAAGGGATCCATAAGATGCTCGTCTTTCCAGATCATCGACGTGGTCACCGTATTGGATGTGGCTTCTCAAGCCGTAGTCGGCTGGGGATCGGTCAGTGGCGTAATTGGTTCCTACGTGGAAACCTCTGTGAGGGGGGGCCAGAGGAGGAGGCAACGTGTCTTCTCTATAGGGCATATCAATTGGTTGCAGGGGTACAGAGAGTTCTTTCAACTTGGGGGAAAAAGGAGGAGTAGGCAAGGGTGACACACGGTTTAGTGGCATTAGCCTCGTGGTGTCAAAGGGGCTGTGTCACGGATGATGTCTATAGTTCTGCCAACTCCGAAAACAGGGGCAGAAATTTCGAGGGGGGCCTGAGTGTGGTCATAAGCTCACATTCCGGCTGCCTGTGGGGGCAGAGAGAACTTCTTCAGCGGCTGGGTGAAGGGCAGCTTTATACTCCCTGAGTTTCGAGAACGCATTACGCAGGCCAGCTTCTGGCTTGAACGTATCATGTTCTGGGCCAAAGCCTTTCCACCGAATGAGGTATTCCTGGTGTCACTGGGATTTATTAAAGCAGTGGCCCAGAAGCCATTCCACTTCATATTCCTCCATCTTTCTTAGTTCCCTCAGTTTGGGGAGCGAGGTTCTTGAGTCTTGCTTGCTATGGTGGTAACACTGCAGATGTTGGATGTTGACAATAGGGTGCATTTTGTATTCCCAAGGAATAGCTAGGTGGTATACTATGGGATTGATCTTTTCCATGATGCTGAAAGGACCTATGCGCCTTTGCACCAACTTCTTGCCAGTACCCTTGATGTCCACTAACTCCAGTGAGTGAGGATTCATGAGGACCTCATCTCCCTCCTCAAACTCTTCTGGCCTCCTGTATTTGTCGTAAGTGGCAGCTTGCTTGGACTGAGCCTTTGTGAGAGCGTCTCAAGCCCTTGCTTGGTGGACTTCCAGCTCTTCGATGAAGCTGGTTGTGAGACCATCTACTTCCCTGAACCGAGCAACTCCACACTCCATAGGGTCCATGGTCGAGGCAGGGGAATGGGGCATGTAGCCATGTAGCAGGAAGAATGGGGAGTATCCTGTGGCCGAATGGGGAGTGGAGTTGTAGGCAAAGGCGAGAGGCTTCAGCCATTTGGCCCAGGATCGTCTATTACCTGCTGTGTATGCTCTCAAGGCCACTTCCAACATAGTGTTAGCTCGCTCAGTCTGACTGTCTGTTTGGGGGTGGTGAGAGGTGGATAGCATTAATCCCAGACCTAGGTGCCTAGTGATAGCATCCCAGAATCCTTTAGACCACCGCGCATTGTGATCGGCGATCATTTTCTTGGGTATTCCTCTGCTGCAGACAATCTCATCTGTGAACAGCTTCGCAAAGCCCTCTTGATCCAGGTTGGAATGAGTGGGCAAGTAGTGAACGTATTTAGTGAGTTTGTCCACTATTACTAGGACGGCATCGAAACCATCAGATTTCAGCAGACCTGTAATGAGATCCAGGGAGACCACATCGTAAGGCAGTAGAGGAATGGAATGGGGAAGAAGCTTCCCCTGGGGGCCTCGAGTATCAGGCTTTATTTTCTGGCAGACATCACAAGTTTTTGTAAAGCAGACAATTTCAGCCCACATTCATGGCCAGTAGAATCAGGCACTCAGCTTGAGGAAGAGCCTAGCCGCTCCAGCGTGGGCTGTTTCCCAAGGGGAGTCATGCGTCTCCTGTAGGAGGCGAAGGGTTTCAGAACTGGGGATGCAGAGTCTAGCTACCCAGTCCGCGTCTCTGAAAATGAGCAGACCATCTTTACTCTTGTAGAATTGTTGTGCTACTTTCAGCTCCATAGAATCAGTATCGGCCGAACTCCAGATTCTCTTGAACTTTGGGTCCTCCCTGTATCCCTTGATAAAGGACTCGAGGTGAGCGGGGCTGATGGAGATTGAAAGCGACGCAGGTTGGAAATCCTCACTCGGAGGGTTTGACGTCTTGCCCCTGATTATTGCAGCCTTGGACATCTCTTCTTCTGTGGACAGGGAGGCCATGGGCCTGTCTTGGGGATTAATGGCGTTGGGGAATTTCAGGGATTTGTGTGACCTTGTAGCGATAAAGGCAGCTTTCTCTGCCGGTATCTTATCCACTTGGGAAGTCCAAGCCATTAAGGGCTGATCTGGGGGCTGTTCTGGGAGAGAGAGTGTATCGTCTTTAACTGGAGACTGATGCGGCGGAATTCTTTTTAGTCTAGACAACAGATCTACATTTGAGTGCACTACTCTGGCTCTGTGCACTATCTCAAGACCTGGGTAAGCCCCGAATACTGCCCCCCATGCCACTAGACGATGGTTGGCATTTTCGTAAGTTTGGGCCCATTGCAAGGCTGCATGGTCCGTGATCATGATGTTCTGTTCACCCTCAATGAATGGTTGGAAGTGTACGAGGGCTTCCTTCACTCCTAAGGCTTCTCTCTCTGTGGCTGAGTAGTTCCTTTCAGCCTTCTTGAGAGAGCGACTCCAGTAGGCGATCACTTGCTCGGTGAAAACTACCATATCTTCTGGGTCGTTACCCCATCCATTCGCAGCTGGTACGTCATCCGTTCGCTTCGATGCTCAGTGAACCAGCTGGGGGATGGGGTCGCCTGATTTGTATGCAGCCATAATACGATCGTATGACTTTGTGCCTCATAGGTCCCTAAGCTTAATCGGCTGGACTTGCTGGAGGCTGGCACCAATGGCTACGTCTGAAGTGTCTGAATAAACCCTGTATGGGAGGCCGGCTATCGGATGTCCCAGCACTGGGGCTTCTGTGAGGCTTTGTTTAAGTTCCCTGAAGGCTGATTCATGCTCGGCTGCCCAGGACCAATGCGAGTCCTTATGTAGTAACTCAAAAAGAGGAGCGGCCCAACCTGTGAAGAATGGGATGAAGTGCGCGAAGTACACTACCATACCTAGAAAGGTTTGGAGGGTTGAACGGTTCTTGGGGTGTGCTAGTTCTGTAACTGCTTGCACCTTCAGTTCATGGGTAGACAGCCCCAGTCTTGACACCTTTTGCCCTAGTAAGAGTATTGAGGTGTACATAAAGTGGCACTTCTTAGGGGCTAGGGTCAGATTCACATCTTCGCAGGCTTGCAGGACTAGGTCCAAATGTGTGAGGTGTTTGCTGTATGATTTCGAGTAAATTACTATGTCGTTGATGTACACTAGGGCGAACATCCATAAGTATGGCGCTAGAATCGACTGCATTATCCTTTGGAAGCTCGAGGGGCCGTTACGTAAACCGAATGGAAGGCGCTTGAACTGCCAAAGGCCTCTGTGTGTACGAAACGCCGTCTTTTCCACATCCTCTTTGCGCATGGCCATTTGGTGGAACCCACTTAGGGCATCAACAGCAGACATTACTTGTGCACCTGATAGAGCTTGGAGAATCTCTTGTTGTCAAGGAATGGGGAATTCATTGGGTATAGTTGCTGCATTGAGTTTCTGGTAGTCTACACAGAAGCAAGGTTTACTGTACCGATACACTATCACTACAGGGGCTGCCCAAGGGCTGGAGGAAGGTTCAATGACTTCTTGCTGGATCCATTTGTCCATCTGCTCGTCAATGAATTGGTGCTTTGCTGGAGAGGCTCCATACATCGGTACAGAAATTGGGTGTGTGTCCTCTTTCAAATGAATGGAAGCCTTGGTGTCGAGCATTCCCAGGTGATTGTCGAATCCAAAGGCTTTAACATGCTTCTTTAACAGCTCTATTGTTTGTTTGCGAATCTCCACTGGTGCATCAGCTGCGATGTCTACCAGCGATTCCAGTTCTTTAGATGAATGTGTCAAAGGATCTGGAGGCTCAGAGGTCTTGGGTCCCCAAAGATCTTCTGGGCCCTCTGGTTCTATGGGGAAGTCATTTTCCTTGGAACGACAAGTGGGCCCCTCAGCTAAATCCTGTTCTCCTAAGGGACCTTGCGCAATTTTCTGCACTACTGATGTGACTGCTTGAGCCCTTTTCGAGAGTTCCTCTGAGTTCGCATCGAGGTAGGTGTCAGGTTCATGAAGGATTCCTAGGACATCTCCTTGACGAATCCATTTCCAGGATGGGGAGGGGTTCGCAACATCGAGGATAGGGCAGCTCGAGAGAACAAGACTAGAAGGGGCTGCCAGGAAGTAGCCATCCTTCATCTGCAGGGTGATCCTTTCCATGAACCAGTCCGGTTGGCCTTGGAACACCCCCTGTAAGGGAACTCACACTGAGTGGGCCAGCCTAATATGTACGTCCTTTAAGGCCCTGACGAAGGAGTCCTTAGGTGCCTGGTCAGCTCCCGTAGAGAGGTCCCTTTGCGCTGAGGTGGAGGGTTCCCGTGACACAGCAAGATATGCTGTATGGTCACATACTTTCTTGTTCTGTGCGGGCTTTACAGAGAAACCTGTGTCTGTACGTGGAGTGGAGCTGGCTGGAACTGCATAGGTCTCAGTAGGTTGTAGGACCAATACAGACATTTCCTGCGTGGTTTGGTGTACTGAGACTTGGTAGTTGACTTGGAAGTCTTCCCCTAGTAGTATTGGGACATTCATGCCCGGAATGACATACAGTTCCTCTCTGAATTCGAGGGTCCTGCCATCAATCGTCAGTACGAATATCAGCAAGTTGACATAGCCCAGGATCCTTGCTTTATTCATCAGCTTGAAGAGCTTGAGCTTCATGCCCTTTTGTAACTTCGGGCGTGAACCCAAGGATTTATAGCACTCCTCGGAAATAAGGGAGATGTCTGCCCCAGAATCAAGTCGTAATTGAACAGGAGGTTCCATGAGGGACCCTAAATGTCCACCATAGATGCTCAAGGCAGTGATTCCCAATGCTGACTTCCTGGGAGGGGTTGTCCTAGCCTTCACGCAACGAATGATGCCCTCACTTCCCAGAGGCAGGCTGGGAGGAGTGCGATGGGTGGCTTGTTTCGTTCTGCTAGCCGTGAGCGCAGCTTTGACATGGAGTGCATCTTCAGGCTTGAATTCACTGGGGAAGAATTCTAGTTTGCTAGGCGATTCCCCTTTGACAGCCATGGACTCAAGGGGGAGAGCTTCTGATGGAGGGAAGTGGTCAGGAGGTTCTTTATCAGGAGCCAATTCAGGTTGACATAATAATAAATTTTCATTCTGCGCTCAAGCTAGATTTACATTGTGCAGTAGATCGGGGAGAGATTCTATATAGGTGGGCTTCTGACCATATACAATGGAGTCAGGCAGCGAAGCTGTGTTCACCTGCTCTGTTCTTGAAAACCCGACTCCTCGTCTCGGGCGTCAACAGCTGCAGCATACGTGGCTTTGTAGTGCAGGGACTCGTAACATTGGTGCTCCTTATGTAGGGTCTTTCTATCTAGTCGACTGGAATATGCTCCATAGTGGGAGCATTCTCATACCCAATGGTTTTCACTTCCACAAGTGAAGCATTTCTGGCTGGGCTTGTGGTGGCTCACTATGGAGTCATCCTTCGGATAAGGATAGGTTTTTTCCACTGAATCCATGGTGCGTGATTTAGAGGTATAACAGCCCCGTGTATCCGTTCTGCAGTTTCTAGGGTGATTCTGTACGCTAAAGGCATCCTTGCTCACAGCATTCTGCTCATTGCTAGAGTAGTGGAATGCATCTTCCGGATTGTCTTCCTATGGGGAGTGGACTGAGCCGGCTTCAGCCTGTGGGTCGTCATCCACTGAAGCATGATGCACATGCTTGGGCTGCGCGAGCTTGTGAGAACGGAAGTGACATGAAGATTTCCACATGGCTATCAGCGTATCCTCATACTGCTTGTATAGCATGAGGATGGACTCAATGGGAGGGCTTTCGCTCCAACGAAGCATGACATTCCATTCCAAGGGAGTGTTAAGCATGATAGCTGCAGTCTCTTCAGCACTATGAGGGGTGAAGCGATAGAATACCCGGGCATGCAGAATGCACCTCTGTATGTATTCTGTGGGCTTGTCACGGGGGTGTTTAGGTCCTCTGAAGACTTCGTTGTTGAAGTCAAGGTGCTGTTGAGTACTCCAGGCCACACCTAGAAAGGTGTTGAGAGCCCAATCACTCAAGGAGCTCCAGCTGTACAGGATATCGTCCTTGAACGATTGAGAATGGGCTCTCCATGTAGCTGCTAAAGGGCCCTTAAATCTCATAGAGGCAATTAAAGGGAGGTGCTGGGCAACTTGAGGGCTGAGACAAGCTAGATCGTCCCTTTCATGGTCCACACTATAGCTTCTTCTGGGTTGCCATCCCACTCGGGCATCTCGATCCATTTAAGGCGAGTATCCCAAACGAATCCTGAAGATGTTGGCTGAATGGCTGGGTTTGAGCTAACATCTCCGGAGGCCCAGGGGGTCCTGGCGGGCCAGGAGGTCCGGGACATCCGTGGTGGCCTCTCTGTGGGTCTGGCCCTTCAGAGGAGGAAGGCGACCCTGGAGGACCATCAGGAGGCATCCCTGGGGGCCTAGGCAGTGGGGTGATTGGATTGTTCCCAAGATCATTCTGCGGTTCGCCTGAAGGGCCCAGATTGGGAGGCATGGCCTCTGGGGGTTTGTTCCTGGATTCTCCATCTTCGACTCGAACTCCTGAAGCTATGGGCCCCACTGCTGGATCAGCTAATGTGCAAAGGGGCAGAGCTGTGGGACGGGAGCATTTGTAGTGGTCGTGAATGCTGGGGAGCTCAGCTAATTTCGTTTCTGAAGGTAAGTTTGCCGAGCCCCAGGCAGCGTTGTGAGGAATGGTTCTCAGCAAGCCTGCGTCAGCTAAGTTAGATCTGGCTATTAACTGGTCCATTGTGGGTGAGCAAGTTCCTATGGGCTCCCAGGACGGTTTGGCGGAAAAGGCTCTGCTAGGAGTGAACTCTTCCCAATTCTCCTGTCTGATGGTCAGGTCTTCCATAGGCTGAAAGACTGCAGATGTCATTTCAAAGGCTCATATGGCTTCGGACTTGGCGAAACAAGCCTCCAAGTTCTGCGTGGCCTTAAAGGCATTTCTGAGATTCTCACCTAAGGACGAGACACTTCTTGAAAGAGCTTGCAGCCCTGGGGACCTTCCAACCGAGGGCCAGGAGCGACCAGAGTGTTGCCCCAAAGGGTCTGCAGGCCTAGGGGTTTCGTTTTCTAGGGAGATTTCCCTCCAAGCATTAGGGGACACGTCAAGATCCACTGAAGTGGCTCAGAATTCAGCCACTGATATGGTAGCGCAGTGCTCTACTGGTGGAGTGGGCAAAGGAGTAAAGTCTCAATGGGGGTCCTCCAGTCCCTTGGGGCTGTGGGATGCTGAGACAGGAAGCTCGATCGATGGAATTATTACGGAGTAAGGGTCCTCAGATGTGAATAGACCTAGGTGGTGGGGCCCCTCCGATGTCCTCGGTAGGGGTTTGACTCCCAGGGCAGATTCAACCAGGACCTCGTGGTGATCGAATTTATGCGCATAATTCCCATGAAGGGGTGGTGTGTGGTTCGCAAAATCATGGCTTGTCCAGAGATGTCTTTCATAGCGTGTCCCAACCTAGATCGGTGGCTCTATGGCTAATCTTATGGTGGGGCTGGTGGGGGTCCATCCAAGCTTGGTGTAGTCGCTTCAACAAATCGGGCATAGGAGGGAGTGATGATAGGGATCCCATGGGTGATTTACCCGATAGTTCGACGCCATCGTGCAAAGCTTTCAACTTTACTAGGCAAGCTAGAGTAAGCTCCACTCGCAGCTTCAAAAGTTTGTCTGCGATCTTAATTTCTTCTATCGAGCCAGCGCTTCTCAGCTTAAGTTGGTACTGCAAATCCACGTCGACAACAAAATGCTGTTTTTCTCCTCCCATTAAAGCAACAGCATCCTTAATGACCAACTCCAAAGTGGATACAGAAAGCTGTATATTATGCATTAGATCTTCTTGTAACATCCAACTACTTGTATCTATGCTTTCTTCGAAGTAGTAGGTGTAATACTCAGATGGGGAGAACTTCATCCAGGTTGATAGGAACTGGTATACAGAGATGGGGAGGGTGGTCTGTGGGTCCTGGTAGCCTTCTAGGGCTAAATCCAGGCATGAGGTAATTTCCTGGAATCAGATTAGGTTTCGCATTTGGGGAGGCAGGTATAAACATTCTGTGGTAGCTGGATGAAACCTGGCACCTGCTTGTGTGAAAGGGGCCTGCATATGTGGTGGGATGTCTCTTGACAGCGACAAGAGGATTCACCAGCTCGACAACGCTGCTGGCTGGGTGAGCAAATGCTCAGACAGCGCTGGGGATGGGCCTGGGGCAAGGGGCGATAAAGGAGCGCTGGAGGGTCTAATTATAATAGGAGGGCGTCCTAGGTCACTGCTGAGCGTCAAAGGGTCTGTAGGGAGGTCGGGGAGGCAAGGCATTGAGAAGAAATAGGTCACCTCATCGGCTAGAGGGAACCAATGTAACGAGTGTGCTGAGTTAGGGTGCGTGGGTTGAGGTCGAGAGGTGTATGAGGTGAAACCTGATGGCAGCAGTCAACTCTACATGATCGACGCTCGCCTACCATGTAGAGGGTAACGGAAGAAGAGAGAGTAGCCTGGAGTATGAGAGTAAGTGGGTCCTATGGAAGCAAGAGCAAAAGCAGTATGATCGGTGCTGGCCTCTCATACTGTCCTTGTATGCATGTTGGGTGCTAGCCTTCCCGTGTTTGGAGACAGAAAGGAAGGGGAAGGGAGGATGGTGGGGGAGGTGATGCTTAAGGGATAGTAGTCGCGACGAGCCGTGTAACAAGCCAACGAATAGACACTACTGCATAGGCTTACCTCTTGATCATCTATGGTACAGCCCAAGAGAGTTGGAAGATGAGAGTGAGAGCGCAAGATGATGCAGCTAGGTCATATTGTTTGTGTGAATGGCTACTAGGACGAAACAGTGATCTTAGCTAAGAGCGAGTAGAGCATGAAAGAGAAGATGCATTCTCTGCAGTGAACACCACGGCTTACGAAGATGAGAACTAATTACATAAGACTTAGCGCACCGAGCCTAAGTGTTACATGCACATTGAGGTCCCATTTTGCTTCAGCAAATTCCTTCACCTAAGTTATATTGTACTTGTGTCAAGCAGATCTATTGCTGTGGCTTCATGGCTGGTCTATGCTCTGCCACAAGTGGGGGGTCCTGAGTACATGGCCAGTCTAATTTCATTCACACATCATAAAACCATTCCTCACATGACAGCAGATGTCAACAAGAATTGATGGCACTGTGAGGGAAACAGCAATAACCCAGTGGCAGCAACGGACCCAGTAAGGAATAGTATGTGAAAAGGTCATATTAAAAGATGGCACCTCTAGCCATTCTTCAGCCCTATTGGAGCAGAGGAATGTGATTAAACACTTTTAAATTATGGAAAGGGGTAATTCAGTAGTCTCATCAGACCTGGTTGCCAGACACCTAGAAGTTGGACACTTGGCCATAACTTCTTTAATTCTTGGAATTTTTGCATAAAATCAGGGCCAGCAGCATTGTCTCAATTAGACACATTGGTCAGTCAATGATGAAGAAAATTCATGAAGAAATGGCTGTAAAATCCTCCCAAGAAGGCAATATTAATATTTTAATTGCTCAATTTCTATGCTCCTTGCATCACATAGTCATTCCTCAATTGATAGTTGATCCTCTGAGCACTCTAAGTAATCTACTTGCTTCTTGTGGCCATAGAATTCCCAATATGGGAAGTTGGGATTTCTTGGTACATATTCTGGAGATTGGGCAAGACCTTGTCACCCAGTTGACATGGATTCCTCACAATTCTTCAGAATCCTCACCAATCATGTAAATATTTTGGAATATCAGAGCCATGATTCCAACCTACCAGTATGTGAAAAGTGCAGTCTGGAGTATGGCTGGTGCTACAGTTCAATTAAGCAAAAGTGTCCATCCATAATTTTTTTTTCAATCAGTCTAACCAAATGAATAGTATGACAATGAATCACAGTGTTTCTAAGATCTGTTTAAGATGGTCCTTCACGTCTTCAAGTTTTGTTTCAGCCTCATTCTTCCACTGTAGAGCCACCTGAAGTTCCTCATCCTTTTCTGCCAATCATCTTTCAAGTACCACAACATAATCCTCAAGTTCTTGATGTCCCAGGCAGTGACTCTGCATGGGAGTTGATACTGAGACTGTGTCCTGCCTAGATAATCCCGATCCCACAGATAGATGCTGAGCAGAGGATTGCTGTAGGGTGGGTGTGTGTGGATGAATGACAGGGGATTCCTGGTTTTGAGGAGGTGGGGTCCTTGGAATGAAGAGGTGAAGATCCTCATCTGACCATCCTGGTTGACATGAATGTAAATACAACTAGATGTAAAAACAATGGATTCTTTACTCCAAAATTTGCATGATCGTTTAGGCACTCCACAAAAATAAAACCCCTTGCCCTGCGATTGCTCTTGAGTTGAGTAGCAATGAAGAGCTAATAGTAAAATTAGTACTTTGGAAGACAAAGTACAACAGTGATAACAGGTGCACCCAAAAGACTTATGGGTACACAGCTGATCCACACAATGGCAGACTAGTCTGCCTTCAACATAGTGTAATTCATCAGATCTCCACATTGATGGCATAGTGTTCCTCATTCACAGAATCAAATTTGGTGAAAACGAAATGAAGGCTTCCACCAACATGATGATTGTGGGCCTTGCCAAAAGCACAGCCAGCAGTCTTGCTGCCTCCAATGCAGACATGTCCCATGCAAGGACTGCCAATCCTATTGATGCAAGTAGGAGTGGCAGTCTTGCTGCCTCAAGTTCAACATCAGAGATGCTGGCAATGACTTCTCACTCTGTCACTAGCAGAGAGGGAAATCTTGCCTCATCAAGCTCTGTGAATGGCATCTTGGCGTCTGACTCCACTCCTCATGCTGGCAGAGAGGGATGTCTGCCTATGGAAGATAAGATACCTTTGACTTGGGATGAAAAAGGAGAGGTTGTCCAGTACCCTGTTGGTCATCACAACACAGTTGCACCATTCCCTCATTGTGTAGTCTGGGGTCTTTCGCACAACACTGTGGCTCAGAAGTTCAGTGAGTTTTATCTCTGATTATTAAAATATCAAGTATTGATCCCAATGTCTCATATGTACATTTTGTAGAAGCACCATTGAAGGCAACCCGTATCTACAATATATCAGAATGGTCACTGGTGTACACCAATTCGCTGTGGCATTTTCAGTTTTTGGGAGATTGGCATGGCACCCAAGACATTTACAGTGAGGCAGGCAATGCTCCTCAGCCTAGTACCTGACCCAGCCCCCTCATTTCTCCCACTGACTTCACAACCATCCCCCATATGTTGAACAAATCAGCCCCATGGTATGCATATATCCCATGTTCCCACTTCAATCTGCCTATGTTCAACTCAGTCAGCCACAAATGTAGGTCTAGTTAGATATTATGAGCCTTGCATTTATATAGTCTAACTAGAGGTTTTGATGCTGGGGCCCCTGGGGCTGGCTAACCTGATTTCTGTGGTTCAGGCAGGGGCCCCTGGGGGCCCCTGTATGGGACTTCATGCATCAAACCAAGCTCCAACTTATAGATCTCAGCCGGGGCTCTCTCCAGTACCACAGTAGTATTATTCTTACATATCCCTCTGGGGTGGTATGTTTTATTTATAATCATTTATTTATTATTATTATTATTACTATACATATCCTCTGCACCTGACTCCCAATTGGGAATCAGACCGCCACCCAGCCCGTCTCTGGCATAATTTTCTGGAGGGGACCTAGAACAACAAATAATAATACATTAGTAAAAAAGAAAACTAGGGGGCCAAAAGAGCAGCAGAAGCTGCTCTTTGGCCCCCTTGTACATCCTGTAATTAAACACTTACTGGGTGCTTTGCCTGTCATCTCACCAGTTGTGGGTGTTTGAGGGCTGGGCCCTCAGGTGCTGTTGTCAGTGGCTGAGCCTCTGTATTTTGTGTGGGGGGTGTTCACACAGGGAGGGAGAAGGTGCCTAGATCAATACATTAATTAAACAAAAAAAGAGGCAGCACCAAAAGAGCAGCAGAAGCTGCTCTTTTGGTGCCATCATACCTCCTGTAATTGAGAACTTACCAGGTATTACCACACACTGACTGTGGCAGGTGTGTGGTACCGTATTTCCCCCATTGTTGTGTTCAGGCATTGGGTTCTTGGATCGGGTTGCAGGTGGCTGCACATGTCCATTTTTGGTCTTGGACCTTGGCTGTGTTCTTGTCAGGTGGGGTTTTGTGCATCGAGGGGAGACCTAGAATAATCAATAATACATTAGTTTAAAAAAAAGAAAAAAACAGAAGCAGTGCCCAAAGAGCAGCAGCAGCAGCTCTTTGGGCATCATTGTACATGCTGGGAGAAACTAACTACACCCGCCACAGCAGGTGTGGTCCTGTATTTAGTTCGTTGTCGTGCAGATTCGGGGTCTGGGTGGCTGCACACATTTGTATTCATCTCAAACCTCACTGGGTGGGGTATCATGCAGTGGAGGTACCTAGATAATAAGACAATAGTAAAGAAAAAAAAAATGGAAGACAACACCAAAAGAGCAGCTGGTGCTGCTCTCTTGGCGCTGTCATACACACCATACCTAATATTACCACACACCTGCTTTGGCAAGTGTGTGGCATCGTTGTATTGTGGATAGTCGAGCATCAAGGTCTTGTGTGGCTGTGCATGGGCCCATATGTCACCATGGGCCTTGTCTATGTATTCTTCGGGTGGGTGGGGTTTCGTGGTAGGAGAAAAGACCTAGAGAAATGAGCATGTTAATAATAATAATAAAATCCAAGCAATGCCAAAAGAGCAGCTGATGCTGCTCTTTTGGTGCCATCGTGCAGACCTTAATTGACTTACAAGGCATCACTACACCCACCATGGTGGGTGTGGTCCTGTTGTACTTCCCTTCATGTCTGTGTTGAGTAGATCTCAAGGATGCTACTCAATGCTGGCACTTTCTGGGATCAAAAGAGTGCCCAATTGCATTTGGGATCTTGCATCTGGAGAACTGAAACTTTCCTTGACAGGACATATATCCACTGTATGCAGTCAGCCTGCAACATCCATATCTATTCTCTGCTGGAGAGGGGGACTTGGTGTTTTGATCGATTACTATAATGGCCTTGACAAACATTCTTGGACCACTAGATTCATGTGAGATACATAGTATTTATTATTTGTTGCCCATCTAGGTATTTATTACCTATCTAGGTTTGTGCAGCCTGTAATTGGGCACTCTTTTGATCCTGGAAAGTGCCAGCATTGAGTGGTTTGTTTTGAGGCTTACCTAAGCCACATCTCTCATATATAGGACTCAACGCACAAAGACTGAGGGGGAAAACAGGATCACACACCCACTGCAGCAGGTGTGTGATCATATAAGGTGAGTGTCCATCCCAGTAGACACAACCATGCAAAAAGGGCAGCAAAAGCTGCCCTGCTCCTTTCACTAACTGACATCTTATTTCTATTCTAGGTTATCATCTCCCACCTGAATGATGACCCATGTGAAACCTGTGGTGACCCCGGGAAGATTAACACGAACCAGACCCCATGCGAGAATCCGCATGTGTGCACAGCCCCCAAATGCACATGATGATGGATGAAATATGGTACCACACACCCGCTGTGGCAGGTGTGTGGTAATATATGATGAGTCATTTATTACAAACTGTACCATGGCGCCAAAAGAGCAGCATGAGCTGCTCTTTTGGTGCTGCCTGTTGTTTTTTAATACTAACATATTATTCATTATTCTAGATCCTCCTTCCTGTGCCAAACCTGCCCTATGAGACCACAGATGAGGCCCCTGATGAAAATGCCAACATGCGCACCCACCCAAGACTGCACCCAAGGGCCCTGCCCCCAAACTTCGGTAATATATGCGACAAGGGGTAAACCACAATACCAGACACCCACTGGTGTCTGGTACTCCAAGATATGTTTTTTTTTTATTTTTATTTTTGTGGTGCAAGAAGAGCAGCATAAGCTGCTCTTCTTATGATGCTTTACTAACACCCTTATTTTTCTAGATCTTGAACCCCGCACAAACCCCCAACACCAAACCCACGACCTGAAACCCCGCAAACTGAAACCCCATGAACTGAAACCCCACAAACCGAAACCCTGCAAACTGAAACCCATGACCCACAGCCCCACAACCCCAAACCCACCGAGTGAAACCAAACCCCATGAATGAAACCACGAATGTTCGAGTACCACCCACCCACTGCGGCAGGTGTGTGGTACTCTCAAGGTAAGTTTTTTTTCCTAGAGCTACAATTGCTTATATCTAACTAACACATCTTTTACTTTAGGTGACAAAATAGCCTCTCCCTGGACAGGAACCCACATGAACCTCCGAATCAGCCCCTGTGAGATGTGTGCTCTGGGCCCCGGGCCACAACAAACATGTCAGCCAGGCCTGCCCCATGAGAATGAGCAATCGAGGCCATGCACAAACACGTGAACCAGACCCCACACAAACACGCAAACAAACCTTGCGTGTGCACCCCTGCTGTGGTGGGGGTGATCATTTAAGGTAAGTATTTTCATTTTGCTACAAGTGCACAAGAAGAGCAGCCACAGGCTGCTCTTCTTGCATGGGTGAGCCTAGTGTATATAATAATAATGAATAAATAAATAAATAAATAATTGTAATGGCTAGGGGCCCCAGGGGCCCCTGGGCTGCTTGACCAGCCCCCTCAACTGAATTGCAGGGGCCCCTGGGGGCCCCCTGGGTCTGGTATCTAGTTAGAGCACATAAATGCAACCTTTGAAATATCTAATTAGATACCAATAATTGGCTGACCAGGCTGAATTTGACTGGGATGTAGAGTGGGTACTCTGGTTTCATCAATGGGAGGTTCTTGCTGCTTGCAAGAGCAAGCCCACTCAGCACAGGGGTGCTCCCTATCACATCTTCCTGATGTTCAAGGCAGAGGGCAGGCACAATGCCTGTCAGGAGTACCTCAGGAATGAGTGGAGCTGATATTTGCTGACAGGTGTGGAGGATTACATCTGGGAGAAACCACTTCAAAATTTTGTTGGTGTTGTGGACATCTTTTACATCAATTGTGTGTATGCCCATGCCTCCTCAGAGGAAGAAGTCTCTCAACTCCTTGCTGTTGGCTCCCCCACTTTGAACAGAGAAAGTTCACTAGGTCAGATCATACTGGACTATGAATGGTATCCCCCTATTCCTGTCAATAAAAATGCCCTGGTCCCTCAGAAGATGGATGTCACTGATATTTCAGCATCCTGGTATAGTGCTCATCTCACTGCAGCACCTGCTGGTTCTGTAACCTGTTGGATGTGTTGTCTGGAGATGATGATTCTGGCTCACACTGATGGAATGGCTATTGGCAACCCAGTGAAGTCACACTTCCAGGAGCCAATCTGGTGGACTACCAGCAGCATGATGGTGGCTGACCTTTGTTGGATTGCCAAGTGGAAACAGGCAGACATTCATAAGGAGGGGTTGCAACTCAAGACGCAAGACACAAGTGAGGAGACATTTGGGCAAATGAAAGGGAATGCAATTTGGAGAGTGATACTAGACTTGACCTTGGAGCAGCCATGGTATCCTAGCTAAAGCATAGTGTTCTCCATTGGTACTTGCTTTCCCTCCTACTCATTCTCACAGTGTTACTTATTGTTATCGTGATTCTTATCAGCTTTGTCCCTGTCATCCACATCAGTTCCAATCTCATGATCCACACACTCGCTGTCTGTGACCTCGTGGTGCATCCTCATCATCCCCATCCCTTTCATCTTTGTCTTTGTTGTCTCATTTCTCACCATACTCTCCACCATCATTCCTCCTTATATTCGCTCTCTGTTTTGTATTTCTTTTTGTATTCTCATGAATGTAATGCATTTATGATACGATATTTGTTGACTCTAAACTTGGAGTGTTGAATGTCAAACTCCAAACTCCAAACTCCAAACTCTGAACTCCAAATGTTGAACTTCGAACTTTAACTCCAGGTTTTGAGGAGGCAACACACTCTGTTGCGTTGAATCTTCATGCCCATGCTTACCAACTGCTGCCTGATGATGACTGCACTTAGCACTCACACCATGTTCACTTCTGTTTTTTTTCAAGCAACAAGAATGCAAGTTGATGGTCCAGGGAATTTGCTCTGTTGCGTTCCCTACCCTCACTCTACTTGCTTAAGAATGACCAGTAAGAGAACTTGAGGATCTGGGCTCAACAATCCAAAATCTTATGATGTTCAATGCCTAGGTGCGTTCTTGGCTCTGTTACAATCAACATGACAAGAGTTGACTGTCTGGGACACAGTTTCTTGTGTCTCCACTTTTGCTCTATCTCAAGTAACAAGATCGCAAGTTGGGCATCCAAGGAACTTGCTCTGTTGCATTCCCTGCACTCACTCCACTCACTTAACCATGACAAGTGAGCACACTTACAAGAAATCCAGGTCCAATGACAATGTTCAATGCCTATTTGAGTCCACACCATGCCCATTTACATTCTTCACACCAACTGGTATCATATTAGACTCCGATGATGGTATCTCCCATGGCCATCCCTATCTACAAGGGTTTGCAACTTGGTGACATTGTATGGCCTTTTTCTCAGTTGCACCAATGGATTGTGGTTCTGCAGGGATGGCAGGACACATTGAAGTAGAAGAGGCCTTTTGGATGTCAATGCAAAGAAAGGTTGTGACAGCATTGGCCAGTATCTTATGTTGCTACCCACACCTTCCCATTTATGAGCTTCACACTGACTGGTATCAAATTGGACTCTGATGATGGTGTTACCCACAGCTGTCCCAATCTATGAGGGTTTCACAGCTTGGTGACATTGGATGGCCTTTTTCTCGGTTGCACTGATGGACTGTGGTTCTGAAAGGATGGTAGGACACATTGAAGTAGAAGAGGCCTTTTTGGACATCGACACAAAGAAAGGTTGTGACAGCATCAGCCAGTATCTTATGCTACACCTTCCTTATTTACAAACTTTGCCTCAACTGGTATCATATTGGGGTCCAATGACTCACCCCCTCTATTTATGAACTTCACCCCAGCAGGGATCATGCTAGACTCTGATGATGATGCTACCCACACCTTCCCTATTTACAAACTTCACCTCAACTGGAGAGTTAATTGTCTGGGGCACAGTTTCTTGTGTCTCTGTGCTTTTACTCTGTCTCAAGTAACAAGAATGGGAGTTGGGCATCCAGGGAACTCGCTTTGTTGGGTTCCCTACACTCACTCTGCTTGCTTAAGAGTGGCCTGTGAGAACACTTATGAGACCCAGAAGACCCAGTTCTAACAACGATTTCGATGCCTGTTTGAGCCCACAGAGTGTGGAGATTTTGCACTGATTGGTGTCGTGCTGAACTCCAATGATAGAATCACCCATGCTATCCCTATTTACGAACTTTACACTGATGGATATTGATCTGGACTCATGCCCACACCATCCTTATGTATGACGGCTTTGCATGCACTAGTGCCATTCTGACTCTGCTGATGGTGTCACCCTCACCCTCACTATCTCTATCTATGAAGGTATTCTGTGGCTTGATATATGTTTTGGCTCTGCCAGTGGAACAATGACCTTCAAGTGAGAGGAGAGTGTTGAGCTGGGACTCAAAATGTGTAATCTAGAAGGGCAACTTTTTCCCCTCATTCTCACTATCTCACAAGCACCCCTTTCCTCTGCATGGCTACTTACCTGTGATGTGAAAAATAATTGTAACAGCTCAACTGTTCATTATGTATCTGTCTTTACTTCAACATACACCTAATGAATTACTTGTTTAGACTGATGTGTTGGTGTTGAGTCATTTTTGCTTCTATAGTCAGCAGTTTCCTCACTGAACTGCAACCACACCATGACCAGCTGACTTTGAGACAGCAAACATGCACTGTTGCATTTGTTTTTCATACCTGCTTTGGAGAGGGCTTTTCAGTTGGCCTGCATTGCATTCTCAAATCTGCTTTCTTAATAAGCAGGGAGTTGATTGCCTAGGAACATGCTCTGGTGTGTTCTCAGCTTTTACTCCATTACAAGTACAAGGAACAAAATGAGAGTTGATTGTCTGGGGCACACTTCTGCATTGCTCACTTTCACTCTATCTCAAGCACCAGGACTATGAGTTGATTGTCCAGAACATACTTTTTAGTGTTCTTTGCTTTCACTCCCCCTCAAGTAATAAGAACACAGGTTGATTGTTCAGGGAACTTGCTTAGTCAGCCTCCCTACCCTTGCTCTGTTTTCCTAAGCATGGGAAACTCAAAAACTTACAAGAAACCTAGAGGCCCTGGGTCCAATACTCCAAAATCTCAACACATAGCCAACTCGTCAGAGCAGCTGCCCCTTCCACCCCATGTTAACTGTGCCATTGTCAAGCTAGAACTAAGGTCTCACCCTCACCAAGCTGCCTTCAAGGAGCATACTGGCCCCCCTCATGGCACAAAGCATCTAGATGAAGTTACACAACAAGGCATGAAAAGCCAAGCTTCTTGTCATCCTTCACCTCTGGTCCCTATTCCACTATCATCTCATGCTTCCAGTCTCCCACCACCCATGTTTTCTCGCACTCTCACACAAACTAAATCACCCTCCCCAATCATTGCAACATCTTCATCCCTGGCTCATTTTCCCATGGTCAATGACAGAGCTCTGGAGGATGAAATAAATGCCCCTGAGCATCCATTGTTTTTGTTGGATGATGGGTATGAGTCCAACAGTGATGATCCTGTGGCAGATCAAGACTATGCAGATGATCTTGTCGATGCATCTGCGGCAGATCAAGAGGATGTCAATAATCTCATTAATGGTGATAATGATGATGATGATGATGACCTGAATGAGGGGGTTGTGTCCTCCATGATGACAGGGGGTTGCTTCACCTGGGAACAAGTGCTAGAGGTCAAGGGTCTCACCAATGACCTGATGGTGGGTCTTAGGCATTGCGCAAAGGCCTGGGGATGTCCTCTTGATGCCATGATGTGGATTGTGAATTTGGTCATTGCCACTAAGGAGCAGCAGGCTGGTGGCAATGCATGGAATGCATACCAGAATGCATTTCCTGAAGATCCTGAGAAGGCAACTCATAAGTAATACATTATCTCTCTTCACTCCAGACATCTATTCTAACATTCACAGCCTTTCCAGGACCATGTCATGAATATGTGGCAGAGGTGATCAAGCCAACATATCTTGCCCTCATTTCAGAACATGGGGGGTCACAATCTGAGGCATGGAAACGAAAGGTGAAGGAGCTGGTAGCAGAGCACATGAAACACAAAGTTGTGACTGCCCAGAAGATCTCATTGAATGCAGCTGAGTTAGGGAGCCAGATGAAGAGCCTGAACAAGAGATGGTCTGATGGTGTTAAATGGGGTGCCAAGCTCAATATGCATATTATGTACATCATCATATCTGGGAATCCTGACATTGCTGCATCCAAACATAACACAATGGTGTGTGGGATGAGTGCCATGCAAAAATGGTGTAAAGTGGAATTACCAGTCCAAACATCGCTTCTACTGAAAATTCATTCATACATCATTGCCACAGAGGGGCTAATGGGAATACGGCCAACACAAGCCCCAAAGTGGATGCCCCCTGACATGCATGCCAAGCAGACCCCATGTACAGCTGAGCTCACACAGCTTTTTGAGGAATGTAGTGGAGCAACTGTTGGATCAAAGTTTCCTTGGGGCACAATCCCTGCATTCCTTATACAACATCACCTATGGATCAAAAACTGGCCTGTGACCTGAGAGTTTCCTGATATGCTTGGATTTACTGTCTCTTCTGTACAAATGGAGCCCTGGACCAACCTGTGGAACTGACTGTTCACTGCGGATGATAACAAATGTCTCACTGTGAAATGGCTTGAACCACTAGAAGATCAGGCTCTACAGCCAACAATGATGCTTGTCCATAATAGTGATGACTTGACATTATGTGTTGCAGATTGGGAGGGCAAGGTTGCTAAGAAGAAACCATCAGCTAAAGATGGGTCTGTTCCATCTGAGCAAGGTGGAACTTTGGGGGATCCAAATACAGATGATGGGGCTGATGGGACTACTAGGCCAAACCCCAAGAGGAGGAAAAATGAGGTCACAGATGGGAGTGGAACTAGAAGGGGGGCAAAGAGGAAGAAGGTGGTCTCAAATCCAATCATAGAAGATGAAGATGAGGGCCCTCAGGCCATGTCCACTCACTCAATAGGCCCAGCATTGTCATCTACCTCTACTCCACCATCCCCATTGCCCATGTTTGGAGTTGGCACTATGGGCCCCCCAATGGTTGATGTTGATGTGACCTTGGTGGCATCATCTACATATCATTCAACCTTTGAATTTATGCCTATGGACATAAATGACTTTCCAATGTCCAATGTTGACATTGATTTCTCACAGTTCCCAGGCCTGGATATTTTCGAGAATCAGGATCTACTACTGGGCACTCCTGCTGGGCTCTTATGAGCATGTTGCTCTCTTTGTTAAGTACATGATTAGAGCAGCCTTAATAAATAATCATTAACTATGGCCTTATAATCCACACTGTAATTTAGAGATAAGGTATTGCTCTATGTAATATTGATTTTGGACAAATCACTAAGGTCAAATTTGATGATTGTCAATTGACATCAAAGAAAATTAGCCCTCATTAGGCCAGCAAAATGACCTCAAATGGTACTCCTTTTGAGGTCAGCCCAAGTGGCTGACCAAGGTGGATTTAGACAGGCTGGTAGGCTGATGATGGTTCAGATTTGGATGAGGCAATTGAGCTTCACCATGAACTCTGTTGGCGACCTGCTTCATGGCCAGACTGATTGAGGTCACTCAAAAGCCTAGCTACTGTGCCCCACATGCAATTTGAACAGGCTGGATCTTGATGAGGTCATTGTGTTGCACCATGAAGTGTTCAGTTTGCAACCTGCTGCATATCCAGACCAACCAACATTGCTCAGCCAATGATCACTATCACAGCAGAGCAGAGCAAAGCCACCCAACAAGCAATTCAAGGTGACTAACTTCATTGCCACCACATCTTGCCTCATCTCTTTCTGGGACCCACTGAGTGGTTGGATGCATGTAAAACATAATACTTCATTGTAATTTACCTTACTCTCCATGTGATGAAAAGTTTTGACTCAGCTACCCCCATATCTCAACAGGATCTGAGGACATAGAAGGAAATTTAAGAATGTCTATGCCCTGTTTTGATCTTCAGCTGAAGTGAATGTATTTGCCAAAGGATGGTCTGTGCTGAATGAGGTTGTCTGGGAATACGATTGCTAAGGTGTGCAGAATTAGAATTCACTGCATCATATGAAAGCTATAGTGGGTAAACCAAACACACCCATATTGAATCACATTGCCATGAATACAAGGGACAATAGTGCTGTAATATTCACAGAGCCAGTAAGCTGGAACATCTCAGTCTTAGCCATTGTCATATCTGCAAGGAACTGCATGAAATTCATATACTTGTCACCATAGACATCAAATGGTATATATTTGAGCTCTAGGTGGATGATACATGCTGCAACATTGGTGGTGGCAGGAACAGGAGCTAGGCAATGCACTGCCCCTGGTACTGGATCACCATCAGGTGGGGAGCACAAATGGGAGCCGGAAAGCTGCTGCTTGGATTGCTCCTATGCCATGTTCTGTGTGAAGGCAAGTGAAAGGCCATCAATTGCAATAAAGCTGATCACTTTGAGATCCAACAGAGCAGGCAGCTTCACATCAACACTGGTAAGGTGACAAATAAGTTGTGTTCAGGTTGGCTTCATGTAGGTTCAAACAAATATCAGAATGTCATGTATGAGAGGGACTTTGTCCCACACTTGAGCTACATAGGCCCATTGGTTCCACCAGCACTCATGAAGTCATCTGTGAGATGAGATGCCCACAAAAGGCAGGCAGATGGCTGAAGCAAGTGCCAACACAAATGCACCCACTGAGAGGACAGGACCAGTATATGCTGTCTGGTACTAATTGTGAAATCCAATACTGCTGAGGACAATGCCTACTTGCAAGGGACTCATTGCTGTCATGTTTAACATGAGATGAACACCACCAGCAGGGATATTTTCAGGGAGGTTGAAAGAGTCAATAATAACACCATTCTGTAGCTTGCTTGTCCCTTTCAAAGTGACAGTCTTATAAAATGAGGTATTCCCAACCATGATTCCTATTAAAATCAGCAATGGTGACATCACAAGTCAGCATCTGGGTCTCAGAGACTTCCAGGGCTCTGAGTTGTATAACCTTCCTTTGCTCTCAAAGTCTCAAAGGCTTGGCTCTCTGTATACAATTCAGAATGGCCCATAGCATGCAGAGGGAGTATGAATGTACTACCAATGCACCCAAGTCTGGCACAGAGATTGTCCAGTTGAAAGATTGCTGCCTAAGTAGGACCTTGGTGAAATTGGTCAAATGCATGACATTGGTGGCCTTGAATGTGCTGCTCAGATTCTGCTTCACCCTGGTGTCTCCAGCTGCAGTGGATGATACAATTAGGAGAATAATCAAGAAAGAAAACACTCATCCAACAGATGTACCAAGGCTAATGTTTGGGATCACAATGGTGCCAATGGGAATGCCATTCCATGCCACTCAGAGTCCCAATGGAAATTAATTAGTGTCTACTGGATACTGGAGTGTCAACTGAAATTGATGACATGTAGATCAATGCAGCACATACAGGAAAAAACAGGGTGAAATAACCCACAAGGGCCAGCAGAAGCAAGCACCAAGCTGCCCATCTGCTCCATCAGGTTCATAATTAACACGGTATTAAGACCTGGCACCAATCTGTCAACAATCTTCTGCACACTAGGGTGCCATTCACCTCAAGTTCTCATGTCAATGTGACACCACCTGGTGGAAGACATGAAGCAAGCATGCCAAGCCTTGTGCTTGACTCTGATCACAAGAGAGAACTATTGCATCAAGTTTGAATAACAAACCTCAGGTCTTCTAGCCATTTGGTTGTAGGTCTTGCTCTAGTTGGTACAAACAGTTAAGGATTCCAAAGGGAGAAGGTACACCATACATTTGTTCCTGAATGACATGTAGGCTACCAGTCTTTGGGGTTGTTCCCCCTCTGTGATGAAAATAATCCATGTCAATCCTTGCACAAAACTGCCTCAAAGGTATCCAACCAAGTAAACCCCTCATTGAGGAACTCTTTATAGCTTACCAAGCAACACTCCTTGGATGCAGACCAGCCAGAATCAAATTTATCTGCATTCACCTTTCTCCATAGAAGCCCCAGGCACTTGGCTACAAATCCATATAATGTGTGAATTCGCAGTGGCAGGAATAGCATCCACTCACTGCCCAACTTGTGAATTATGATTTTGCTCCTAATATGACTCCAGAGAGAAGATTAAAAAGATATAAATTCTCCTGGTTACTGGCAGTGTACTTGGCAGATTGCTGAGGTCTACAGACTGTCCCCACCCAGGCCCCAGATTCAGGATCATCATTGGGATCCTGGTAAATCGGATTTTTGGCCATCCATCAGGTCAGGAGATTGATTGACATGTATGGGAGGGTGCCCTGAAAGCAATGCCACTGTGACAAGTGAGTAGCTGAAGCAGGGCAGACATCCAACTCACAGAAATTGACTCTCCTGGATTCAATGGCTTCCAATCACCAACAGGTCCCTGTCCATCAGGTTCCTGTGGCATTTTTCACAAAGGTGCTTACAGTGTGGTCCTAATGTGTAAATTCTGTAAGGATACTTCATGACAATGCTGAAGGTGAGATATACCTCTGATTCATGGAACACTTTGATGCCAGTGACCACCTCATCCACAGTCAATATATTCCCTTCACTGACATCATGATGTAAAGCCTTCAACTTTGTGAGCACATTGTAATGCCCTAGACAGCTTGCTGATAAGAGCACAAACAGAGCAAGCATATTGAAATGTCCACATACCAATTGTTGCATGAAGAATACACCTGAGCAGCTTGTATGGCATCTGGCAATTGTCAAGTGGGTTTCTGATGGTCAAATAATATATGTGCATGTGGATTTGTAATTCAGGTGTTCATTGCATAACTCCTATCTGAAAGGGTCCCAAGGCATCATGCCAATCACAAAGAGTGAGTTGTTGCCAAGTTGTTGGGACCCCCTGATGGTACTAAAGTCAGACATATGTTCATTGAGATTCAGTTCATCTTACCAAAGCCTCAGGATGCCAAATTCATCATAGATGGGGCATACATATCAGTCTTGATCTCAGCACCCCTCATGAGAGGCCATGAGTCTTTGTAGACTAGCCAAAAAGGAATTCCCCTATCACCCAAATTATTCAGGCACTTCAGATTCCCATAGTCAAAGACCACACAAGTGTCCACCAAGGCTTCTTTGGAGTTGGGGTGGGCATCATTTTGCAAGCCTATCTTCCCAGTTGTAGTTCCTGTGTTGCTTTTTGGAATAGACATATCCTTCATACAGCTGCCTTGGCCTTGGCAGGAGGGTGTTGCTGAGTTGTCAATGGTAGTGTGGGCCAGACTTGGTGTGCAGACTGTTTTTCAATGCAGGCAGATCTTTGAGGTTCTGAATTGTTTCCCTGGGGTGGGGGTGCTTCCGGGTGTTCCACTTCCACATTCTCCTTGTACAATACAACTGCAACTTGATTTGCACACCCTCATATACAAGTATGGCCTGAGAGTAGGGTAACATCTCCAAACAGGCCATCCTGAGGGCCTGTTGAAAAAAAAAAAGCCACATACTTGGGCTTATTGCAACTGAAAACCATGTTCAGCATCTGGATGGATTCAGAGAACCGAGATTCATTACCATTCATCATAAGTTCTTGTGTCGATGCAAGGCCATCTCAGTGGAAGAATGTGAAGTGAGCAGGCCAAGACTTATGGTTGACTCTGATTACAAGGGGGAATCATTGTGTCAAGGTCAAATAGAATGGCATGCAAGCATACATTGCTGCTTGTTTGATGAGATCCAGCCAATCCTTCTTTACCTCTATTACAATGTTCATGTCCTGCCATCACACACCTTCATTGGCCACAAACTCAGTGCACCATGCAAGAATAAGATTGGGCTTGACAGCATGTGCACCTTCTATGGTTGCATGCTCTGCATACACAAATAGCCAGAACCATCATATACAGCCTTGGGAGCCTCTGCATTTTTTTAGCACATTATGCATGGCATTAATGGTTTTCAACATGGGTTCATAGTGCACCAGCTCACCCTCTGACAGCCAAATTGGGAGGTGCATCTTGATTTTGTTGACAGTCTCAGCCAATGCCTAGTTTGTTGAGACATGACACAGCACCAAGAACCAATCCAGTACATGCCAGAACAGAGCTTCAGCTTCTTCCCTCAGTTGTCCTTCCCATTTTGGGTGACACTGAGTATGCCTCATTATAGTTCCCAATAGAAAGACTGTCAGATCATACATAGCCCCTGAGAGTTTGAATTGGAGTGCCTCTTGGAGATCCTTCTGAGACACAGGGGTGGAATGGTGGAAGGAGTGTTGAGGGGATCCAGCCCATGAGTAGTGATGAACCCACACTATGGTCACACCAGGTAGATTGACAAGCATCCAGACCAATACCAAATAGGGGGGGGATGTGATATCCTAACTGTGTACTAAGTTTAGGACATGCTACTGGTGTTCCCCAGTTTTAGTTCATTTCCTTCTCCCATTGTCTGGTGAGGAACTCAATGATGGCTTCACAACCATTGAAGAATGAGTCCTGGTTTTGCTGTGTTGACTCTAGTCATCTAGGAAGATTGGAGTGAGTGAGGGGTGTGTGATGGGCAAACCTTGAGCATAACCTGGTGCAATGTTCTTGTGAAGTGTCCCTTGACACTGCCCCTGGGACTGTCAGTATGATGATGAGAGCAATAAGGGTTCAGGGGATTATGGGGATGAAGAAAGCAAGCTGGGGGTGTCACAGTGGCTGACAGATATCAGATTGCTAGATGACACCCAAGCCTCATCAGTAAGGATTGCAATACTCATCAGGAACAAAATTACCATGGGCCACCAAGTCAACTAGCAAGTTGACTAGTCCAAAGTTTATGATAGCTACATGGTTGTAAATATAAAGGCCACAAAATTGTCAGTTGTATAGTGTCCATAAGCAAAGGGTTTGAGCATGTGTGAGGCAAACCACAGATTGATGGGGTTGGGATCACTACCCATGATGCATGAAGCACTATTGTATGTTCCTGGTGCCAAGAGATCATGCTGACATATAGAGTGGGGTACCAAGTAGGTGCTAATGGTTGACATTGCAGAGCATGAGGGGTCTTTTGGTGGCTTCCAAATGACACAGCCATAATGAACTTTTGAAGTGACCATGCATTCACCTCAGGCAATCAACCTGAGGCACCTAGTTAGCTAGGATATTCCCTATAGGCATATCTTAGCTAACTAGGTCTAATATATATGAGTTTACCTTGGATCACCATCCTTCCTTGCTTGAAAAATAGGGCTTGCTAGGCCATATTTTTTAGCCCTGGGTCCACATAGAAAAAGGTGGGGGTTCGGGGGCAGTAGCCCCAAGAAGCCCCAGGGTAGCTAGGTCGGGTCAGCCCAATTTAGCCCTGGGAAGCCATCAATTTTAGCTTGGGTAAGCTGAAATTAGCTTCAGGCAAGCTCTGCTAGCCCTTGGATAGCCCACATTGGAATCAAATCAGGTCAACATGAACCTTGGCTCACTCGCACCTGGGGGTAGATCACCTCCCCCTTAATTCTGCCTTCCCCTGTCCTTCCTAGGTGCCCCCACCCCAGTTAAGGAATCCTACCATTTGGTTCACTGTACTAATATTTCTCTTATAAGTAACTAGCCTTGCTATGGGCACATATCTGGCCATGTTCATCTCTTTTTTTGTCCAGTGCATGAATATTGGACAGATACTGCTTTGCATTGAGATTCTTTTGATTGTGAGTCCATTATTATAAGGGATGGAGGTATCTAATGATTCTGAGGTAATATGAATTATTATTTCGACACTAGGTACCTTGTGCCCTTCTAGAACCCCCCTCCCCTCCCCTCCTTGTGTATTTGGGAATAGCTGATGTCACTTCTTGCTGCTTGGTTTCAACCATCATGTCTGGTGATTCTGGTCAAGTAGACTCATCGGCAAGTAATAGTAAGAAGTGACCAAGAGCCCTGGTGAGCAGTGTCCAGGGATCTATTCATCCCTGGCTCATTACTTTTGCCTCCTAGGGTAGATCTCCACCTCAGACCCCTGAAGGTAGTGCTGCAGAGAATGAAACTGGCAAGGAAAGTACTTTTCTACACCCTCTTTTCTTCATCTTTTTGAGAAGAAACAATTTTTTTTTGTTTTATAGCATACCTGCATGCCGCAAAAAATCTGAAGGACACAGAAAGCAGTTGAAAGCCAAGTGTACATTGATGCTGAGGCCTCTGAGGGACGAGGCAGAGGTGTGAAGGGCAAGGGAAAATCAACTGCTGCGAGGACTCTGTCGATTCAGAAGCAGGGGCATGGGTGCGACCATACACATGGACATGGGCATGGAAACTGCACCACCTGTTCAAATGATGATATGACCAACAACCTGCTGCTCTCTCATGAAACCTCTATTTCTTTGCGATGATGATAGGGCAGGATCTGTGAGTTTCTCATCAATTTTCATCTAGGCTCTACTTTAATATTCCATTATTGTATGCAGGACCCCCCCAGTCATGGTGTTGCCCAGCCCCCTACTAGTTGACACACTCCAGATCTTGATGCCCACCACATGCATGTTGCTTTTGGCAATTCAGTTGGCCAAACTAATGACCAACTCCTTGCATATGAGACATATGATGGTGGCAAACCCCACAGTGATGAATGGTGTGGGTCACGGTTGCTCTACCTTCAAACTCTCCTCCAACATCTCCCGGATGTTGGTGTCACTGCATCACAACACGATTATCTTGGAAGCACTGTCTTCACCTCATCTCAAGACTGGTGACAAGCATTCAGTACAGATAGCATTGGTGAGTTTTGTGTCAATGATGTAGGATTTGGCCCAGCATTTAAGGATTTTGCCAAGGATGGGTTTGGCGACCAACATGCTGCCAAAACCGCAATCGAAAACTACTCTGTCAAGGCTTTTGAGGACATGTGTTGGGTTGCCCAATCACTATCAATTAGGGATGCCCAGCACAAGGATGGATTGGTCTTCTGGGGGACCGGTGGTTCCATTACAAAGATCCCTGACATTGTTCGATCAGCCTTTGCCCATTGCCCCATAGACCAAAACCCTGGTCTTATTGATAAATGTCTCATTGACATCATGAATATGGCTAAACGAACATATGAGTGAAATGGGAAACTGGTATGTTTCATCACATTCCCCCATAAAAAACAAAGATGAAGGATGTTCTATAGATTCCACCCCCATCCACCAGTCTCACCAATTCTGCATCTCTATCAATGGTGAGTCCTATTGTGCAGTTGGGCATTACATCATCCAGTTCTATCGAAACTGGGCTCCCACTCATACACACTTCCAGCTCCACTTCCCAACCTCCTCCAACCGCCCTAATTACACATCAGGATGTCGGGGTCAGTCAACCCCATATGATATCAGATATGAACTTACTGGGCAAGCTTACCCAAGCATCTCTTGCCAATTATGGGTGGCTTAATGACAACAATCCCCATGATGCTTTTGCTGGGATTGATGATGGCAATAACTCTAGTGGGTCGGAATTCCAAGAATCTAATCTCAGATTCATGGATGATGAGGATTCCAACAACGTCAGTAATGAAGGAAGCAATGATGCTGGTGGGCATGGAAAGAAGGCCCAATGAATGCACTCTCAGGTAGTGAAGAAGCAAGTACAGTGTGCTGGATGTGCTAAGTCAGGTGGGAGCAATGGCATTGCTGTTGATGTCTCAGCGATCAAAGAACAACTCCGAAATTTACAAGCCCAAGACACCGACATTGACCCTGGCTTGCAAGATGACACCATCAACCATGATGAAAATCTCCAAGACGGACCTCTAAGTCTTGACCAAAAGAAAGTTTCTCAAGCTCTGTGCGGCCAATACATGATGGCAGTGAACTGGCTGGCAAAGGACTGGGGCATAAGACGCACTCGGATTCTCATTGAAGGAGGTGCTGTGATGCCAGTCTTACCTACTCAGAGTGAGAATGCTTGGAATGCTTTCTTGCATACCCAATGGGAGAACTGACAGCCTGATGGTGTGGAACCAATGGTTTATAATGCCTATTTTTTGAAATCCAGTACTAACATGAACTACTTGTTTTAACAGAGACTTTGAAAGATTGGAATACTCGAATGAAGGCAGAATATGCTGCTTTATTTGAGGGCCTAGATGACAATGAAGCTGCCGCCAAAAAGGAATCTCTCCATGCAGCTCTACACAAGAAGTGAGGCATTCAGGGCTTTGAATGAGTTGAGGCTGGTTGGCAAGCCACAATAATGAAGCACCACACTGATGCAATAAAAAAGCAGGTACGCAAAGCTACGCATCGTTTCATATTCTATTACTACTGATATGCCCATCAGGCACTGCATTTACATACATTCTCCAATATCACTCTTGTCATGTTTCTTTTTAATGAAGATCTTGAAGACGGATTTGCAACAGAACAAAACTGTACCATTACTGGATCACCTGAATTAACAGGGGCTCTCAACCCTTTCAAGCATGACATTCTTAACTCACTTTTTGAGGTTGTGTGAACCACAAAGTATATATCTTTATATTTCAGCATTCGACTAGAGACTGATATAACTTTAATCAAGCCATGCAAATAACCCTTCTGAGATGAACAGAACCATCCAGGATGTTGAGGAAAAAAGGTGCGAGGCATCAGCAAACCAGGACAAAGCCAATGCCACCTTAGCATCTTTCATGAAACCCATATTAGGTATGTAGCATTCTTTGTTTCAATAATCAAGATTACTTTCTTTACCATTGTGCTATCTATAGAACCGTATGGTATTGGTACCAAGAAGACCAAAGCAGGCTCTGGGTGGGCATTTCCAGGGAAGCAATTGGGTCTTAAACTGCACGCAAAGAAATATACACTAGTGGGCTGGCCTGACAAATTACCCATTCCCATGCCCAACAGGTCAAAGTACTCAAGGGAGGACTTGTTGCCATTCATCAATAATTGTGCCTTTGGTTCAATGTCCCATATGCACCTTCGCAGATGGGATACTTGTGAGTATCTTGAATCCTAGTATGCTGTACATCCATTGACATATAATATATTATCAGCTGGGAAACATGTGGGTGACTTCATAGATTACTCGCTGATCGAAAATACTCAAGGCAATATCCTCCTTCAAGTCCACAATATCCAGAAATGGCTCCCCAAGAAATCAGGAGCACCCAGACAAGATCATAGGGTGAGCAGTTCAAGCAACGATTCTGATCCCCGACGATCATGTTCATACTCAAAATCTCACCAACAGGCACATACACATTCTTGCTCACGCTCTCAGCACCATGTCCATCATAGCACCAATAGGCATTCTCGTTCTCATTCCTGCACCTATTCATATTCTCAATCCCACTCTCGACATCAATCTCATAGGCAATCACGCTCTCACTCTCATTCCCAAGGCTCCGGTGTGACCAGAGCTCCTCGTCAACAGTCACAACCACAATAAAGGGGTGCCATGATGAACAGCAGCCTGGTTTCAGGCAGTATGAACCCATCCATTAAATCTTTCATGGTGCCAAGTCAGCAATCAAGTGCCTTATCCATCAATGCCAGTAGTACCACAGGAAGCTCTAGGATGTGCAGTTGGGACATGAAGTCGACAACAGGTACTGCATCATCAAACTCAGGCCAGTCACATGCCATGCCTGGCTCCTCTCATGGTTTACCCTCAATTATTGAGGATGACAAGAGCAACTCATCCCATGCCCTAGATGATCGTGTCCCGCTGCTCCCACCACAATCTCAATTGCAATATTCATTAAGTCATTCACCACCTGTCCCTTCTCATTTGAAGAGATCTTCCCCATGGCCATCCTTATATCATTCGCAACATTTGTCTTCAAGGGCAAGGTATAGCAACAATCACGATTTCCCATCTGAGGGTGATGAGCTGCCCCAGACTGAAGATGAATACTGCCATCCAGTGAATTCAGAGGGTAGAGATCCATCATATTATGAGAAGGATGGTGCCAAAGTTTCTCAGTATGTTGAGGCTGAGGACACAGTTGCTCATGGGAGATCAGCCCCCCAGCCACCTCATCATAACTCTCACAAGCCAACTCATCATAACTCCCATGAGCCAACCCATCATAACTCCTGTGAGCCAACTCATCATAACTCCCATGAGCTAACTTGTCATAACTCCTGTGAGCCAACTCATCATAACTCTCATGAGCTGTCTCATTTTGGCTCTCGCAGACTGCCTCATTTTGGCTCTCACAAACCACCTCGCTCTTGCTCTTGCTCACTGTCTCCTGGCTATCACCAACCACCTCCTTCTGGCTCTTGTGAATTGTCTCCTGGTTCTCATGAATTGCCTCCTGGTTCTCATGAACTGCCTCCTGGTTCTTGTGAACTGCCTCCTGGCTCTTGTGAACCATCTCGTTTTGTCTCTCACAAGTCGCCTTGTTACAGTTCTCATGAGCCTTCTCATGGGACTCATGCACCTTCCAGTTCTGGCACCCACAATTCCAGTAAAGTCCCTTTTTGCAGTCCTGAGAAACCATCTGGCTATGATCAGGGCGAGCCTTCTGACCATTATGATGGTGAGTGCTCTAGCCATGACCGCTGCAAGCTATCTTCCCTTCACTCTCACAAACCCTCAGGCTCTGGCTATGCTCATAATCCTAGTGAATATGGACCGTCATATAATGAGCTTTCGAGCATTGATCCCTCTGGCCATGATCATGAATGCTCTACCCACAATCATCACCACCCTTCTAGCCATGACCACAAATGCAAACATCCTGACCGTGGCCATGATCCCAAACATTCCAACCACAACTGTGACCACGACCATGAGTGTGAACACTCTGGCCATGAGTGTGAACATTCTGACCATGAGCATGAATGCTCTGACCGCCACCACAAGTGGGAACATCTTGATTGTGATCATGGACATTTTGACTGCACCCACGAACATTCTGACATTGACTGTGACCATTCTAACTGAAAGCGAACATCCTAGACAATTCTCATGAATGTGAGTGCCCCAGCCACAATTCTCATGGATGCTGATCATATATTCTTGTGAACACCCTAGCCATGATCTTTCTAAATCTTTGCATTGCAGGCCTTTCAATTGTAGACTTGCCAAAACTACATGTAAATCATGTATCAACTTTCCCATTTCTTCCACTGTCTATAGATACCTCATTGTGCCATTGTATTTAGCATTCTACTGTACATACTTTAATTATCTACCAAATTACAGCTGATTTTTGTTTGCCCGCCTGCCGAGAACCCAAAAACATGATGAATGTGTGAGTGTTGCTGTTCCCTGTCCCATGTTAGAAGGACATCGCCTGAGCAGTGGCTGTTGTGGAGAGCCATATGAGAATTACTTAGAAAAAACATGAGCAGTGAAGGACCCATAGCATTGGGCACAATGAATCATGTATAAGAAGCAAAGCAATAATAATGCTACTAAGACTTTAGTGATGCAACAACTCCCAAGTCGAAAAACAAAAAAAATTCTTCACAGCAATCTTATGACCCAACCTGCCACCAAAATTTTAATGGCTTCTACATTTTTTTTGGTATCAGAGTGAAGTAAAAAGTATTGCTGTGGTAGGCAAGAAGAATCACTGACTTGACTATTCAATTGAGCTGAGTCACGACTAGACTTAATTCAATTGAGCCATGCCATGGCAACAGTGATATACAAAGGAACAAAATATATTATTTGTCCTCAGAGGCATATGTAGAGTCATGAAAGATCAGTCTACTTTCACTACATTCCTCATCCTCATCTATCTTCTTGACTACCTCTGAGACAGCAACAGTTACACCGCGATCCTCCATACAGTCCTCACTATCCAAATCAAGCTCATGTGCTGGTGTAGATAGAGAATGAATGGGAATGGCTTCCACTGGCACACTACTACTCGTTGCAAAATGGACAACAGATTGTAGGTCAGTAGGGTAAGGAAGTTGATGCAGTGAATAATCCCATGTTATTCCAAGTTGTTTAAAGACAGAGAATTTACAGGAAAGATGAAATTGGAGAGTCGAGTCTGTCTCTATAAGGAGATTAGTTGAAGCTTAAAAACATGTATTTAGCACGTACTTGTATCCTGAATTGTGGTCCAAAGGGCATGGTGTTCTTCTGCATACCAGATGTGCATATTTGTCACTTCATGCTTGATAATTTCAAGCTCAACTCGACCAGGCTGGTCAGACAGTCTTAGGGGCCTTAAAAGGTATGTCATTTTGATATCTGTATAGTGCCTGATAGGCTTGTATTATGTTTGATATCAAAAAGTGATCAAAAGAGTATTTGATAGCAAAAGAGTTGGGTTTGAGATCAATTTGAGATCAACTTTGGAACTTGTAGAATTCTGCAATGCTTTACTGTAGTGCAGACGAGACATTTTATTATGCAAAGCATTTACATGGTTAAAGGAAATATTATTCTGAATCCAAATCTAGTTCTACAATTGCTTGGTCCACTGCAGCTATCAAACCAGCTTCCTCCAGCTCAAAGAACTCCTCCAGCTCACCACCCTCCAAGTCATCATCTGAACTTGCATCAAAATCATCAAGATTCCTTCTACTTTGAGAATTATGGTCCGGGCATGGTGGGGTTGTAGTGGCAACTAAAGATTCTTGTTCCAATTGCACTCGGACATTAGACCAAACACCATCATGTTGATGTAGCGCCAAAGGCATTCAAACCAAGTCCCAACTTGGAGCACCAGGAGCAATGGGCACTTGGACTATGTCCTTTTTCCAAGCTGTCATCCAGTCATACAGTTGGCGTGCCCACAGAAGCCCAAAATACGAGACATCTTCATCCTTGGATCCCATGAAGAGGTCCATTGCAGCTGAATACTCTTCATGGAACCACGCCCGAAGGTTGGCATGCTCACCCTTGCACCTCTCAAGCTCCTGCTGGCAGCTGGCCACCTCCTGTGAGATCCAGATACCTTCTTTGACTGAGGGATCTGCCAACCAAGGGGGCACAACTCCATCTGGGAAATCCACAATATCGCCTTGAGAATCTTCCCATATATCTTGATCCACATCCAGCTTGTACAGGCCATCCATTGTGAGCATTGGCGGAATGTATGCATCTCTCCGAATACCTCCCCTTCCCCTAAGTGCAACCAGTTCCTTTAGCCTTGCATTGTATTTCTTTACAGTGGCCTCAATCTCGCTGGATCGGTTTTTCACAGCTTTCTCAACATGGCCTTTGTCTTCTGGTCCAAGATGCAACTCAAGTTCATGTGGTCCAATGTGGCAAGCTCGAACTTCCTAGCCCTCAGCTTCTTCAGAAGTTGCTCACGAAGTGCATGGAGGTTCAGCTGAATATTGACCCATTTATCCTTCTTGAGCCTATTTAACTCAGATGCAGATGCATGGTCAGTTAGCCGCAGCTCATCAGTCTTCTTGTTGATCGTGGTCTCCAATCACCAGATGGCCTCCTTCAGCAGCCTGACTTTTTCCTGCCACTCCACCTGCACTTCATTGCTTTTGTGTCATCTTGGACCAAATCATTCCCCTCAGCAATCAAATCCTTGAGATTCCCTTGCTGAGCCTCAAGGGTTGCCGTCAGAGATATGATCCGTTCCACAGCTCAGGCACCTTTCATCTGAGACTGGCATGAAACAGGTTGGCTGTGATATTCTCGTTGGGCTTTGAACTGCTCCATTAAGTAACTGGGAGAGCGGTCACCGAGCTTCATCTCTGCCTCTTCTAGGCGGTGCTGCAACTGATCAATTTGACCTTGGAGCCACTTTCCCATTCCCATGTGCTTCCCATCATCAATGTGCTCCACCTGGAGGTCAAGAATGAAGAGACGCGGGTGATAGCCTGTCACCCACAACCCAGGGATAAGCCTGTGAAGCTCACTCCAAAACTGCTCACACCCTTCGCCATCTGAGAGTCCCCAGAGCTCTGATTTGCGAGGATGATACCAGAGCTGGCATGCCCATTGATGACTGTATGCATGGAAAATCAAAACCCCCCACTCCAAGCGAGGCAGCCATTCCGGCATGAATCTCCACTTTTTCAGAGTCTGGTCCATCTGACAGCCAATGTCATACAGGGCCCCAACTCTCCAGTGACTCAGTACATGCTTCAGGACAGTCTCCAACAGCACAAAGACATAGAACTGCTTCTCTCCTGCAGTCCACATGCTTGCAACAGCAAGTGGTATGTCATGACGGCACAGTAGAGCTATTACCCCAGTATCTTCAAAATACTGGGTTGACACCTTGATGTGATCTTCATCTGCAGCAATAAATGGCTGCTGACATGCATCATAGGTCGAGTTTGGTGCATGGAGGCCTGGTTCCACCGATATCATCCTCCAGGTGATCTGCATAATAATCGGTGCCCTCATTGGCTGTGTGTTTTGGTCCCATGCATGCTGGCCTTGCAGGATGAGTCTCCAGGATTTTCCTTTCCCAGGACTCCAAATAGTCCCTTGACAACACAATTGTCTTGGGTGAAGTGACTGGGGGATCGCATGCCCCTGTCTCTCCCTCATGACCATGTCGTCAGTCTTCATTGCGGATCCAGCTTAAGTTGGAAATTTGCATCAATGCAAACTATGAGCTGGACTCTACAAGTTTCATTGCAGTCAGAATGACTATTATCCCAGCTTGTCACAGATAATAGCCTACTCACGGCATATTACATGTGTCTGTATGATTTCCTCCAAAACAAAGTGGGCATCGCGACCTCAAGTATTCACTGGGGCAGGTATGGTCGGCAGGAATGAAATTTGAGCAGACGTCAGGAGGCAGATTGGCAGACACATGAGTGAGAATGGTGGCAGGAGCATTAACTGAAGCATTTGCTAGGAGTTGAGTTTGCAAACAGCTTCAGATCGCTCTGAACATTGACATATCCCCACTCATGTACTGGTGTTCTCTCGTCCAACTCTGAGATCAACCCTCTCTTATCATCCTGCACAATTCGAGTAATCTCTGCCCTGACCAACCAAACAAGCACCTGATAGTGCACAAGTGCATTCGCAAAGCGTCGCCGAAATGAATCTCCTGTTGCAAACTCATACCCATGAGCTTTGAGGTACTTGACCAGAGTTGCGGCCCATGCTCTTTCATTGGGTGCCATATGAAGAAATAGGGAGGCCACAAATTCGAGCATGTCGAGACTGACTGCCAATGTGGGGAAAAGAGGTGCACATGGGAAGAAACCACACTTCGACAAGCTGGATGGCAGCCAGACGGCATGGACAGACCATCAGCACAACCTCTTCCAGTTGCTCCATGGAAATGCAGAGAACCCGAAGGGGTCGAGGTGCCCCACATCTACATACTGCAGGACTATGGGGCTCTTCTGCCGAGAGGTCTGAGAAGCACCCCCAAGCGACCTTCATGTAGGGATGGATAAGGCTGGGTAACACCTCTCTGTTCCATGTATCTGCTTGAGCAAGTTTACGAAGTGCATGCTGAGATCATTTGTCCTTCATTACTTGTATTTTACTCTGGCTCGTTTCAGCTGCATATTGCACATCCACATGATCCCAGCTGAAGTACTCGGAACCTGTAAGGGGAGGATCAGGAGGGAATCGAGGCGAGACCAATGTTTCGAGGGAGGGCAAAGGCAAATTGGCAATGTCTCAGGCAGATGCAGATATAGAAGGGGCCATCATGTGCCTAGGCCTTTTGGATGGAGGGGGCTCATGCTCACTACCTCGATTTGGAGGTAGTTTTTGTTTTTGGTGTGTTTGTTTCTCCCTCCTCTTCTTGGCAGCCACAGACTGCAGCCAACATTATGTGAAAGCAGAGCAAGAAACTCGGAAATGGTATTGATGAGGCCATACAATAGGAACGAATGATAGGCGAGGTGGCATGTGGGTGAGAAAAAACTTGACAATGGATGGATGGCCGATTCACGCAAGAGACTGCACTGCATGACTGGCAAGAATAATGGTGACTGCAGGTGAAACTGCGGTGTGACACTACCTGATGCTTTGAGATGGTGACAGGGTAGTGAGAAAAAACTCGAAAAAAGAGCTGGTTCACGCAAGAGATGCACAGATAATGGCAACTGCAGATGAAACTGCAGTGTGACACTACCCGATGCTTTGAGGGAGGGTGACAGGATGATGTACAGGTGAGGTAACGCTTGAAAAAAGAGCTAGTTCACACAAGAGATGGCACAGATAGTGGCAACTGCAGACAGAACTGCAGTGTGACACTACCCAATGCTTTGAGAGAGGGTGATGAGATGATGTATGGGTGAGATAAAAAAGAGCTGGTTCACACAAGAGGTGGCACAGATAGTGGCGACTGCAGATGGAACTGTGGTGTGACACTACCCGATGCTTTGAGAGAGGGTGATGAGATGGTGTATGGGCGAGATAACAGTCGAAAAAAAGAGCTGGTTCACTCAAGAGATGGCACAGATAGTGGTGACTGCAGACAAAACTGTGGTGTGACACTACCCAATGCTTTGAGAGAGGGTGATGAGATGATGTATGGGTGAGATAAAAAAGAGCCGGTTCGCAGCAAGAGGTGGCACGGATAGTGGCGACTGTGGACAAAACTGTGGTGTGACACTACCTGATGCTTTGAGGGAGGGTGACGAGATGATGTATGGGCAAGATAACAGTTGAAAAAAAGAGCTGGTTCGCTCGAGAGATGGCACGGATAGTGGCAACTGCAGACAAAACCGCGGTGTGACACTACCCAATGCTTTGAGAGAGGGTGACGAGATGATGTATGGGTGAGATATAAAAGAGCTGGTTCGCACAAGAAGTGGCATGGATAGTGGCAACTGCGGACAAAACCGCGGTGACACTACCCAGTGCCTTGAGAGAGGGCGATGAGGTGACGTGTGAGCGAGATAATGCTCAGAAAAAAGAGCTGGTTTGTGTAATAAATAGCATGGATAGTGGTGACTGCAGTTGAAACTGCAGTGTGACACTACCCGGTGCCTTGAGGAGGGTGATGAGGTGATGTGTGAGTGAGATAATGCTTGAACAAACAGAGGATCCATGCAAGAGATGGCACGGATAGTGGTGACTGCAAAACTGTGGTGTGACACTACCCAGTGCCTTGAGAGAGGGCGACGAGGTGACGGGTGAGTGAGATAATGTTCAAAAACAACAGAGGATCTGTGCAAGAACACAAATAGTGGTGACTGCAGTCAAAACTGCAGTGTGACACTACCCAGTGCCTTGAGTGAGATAACACTGGAAAAAAACAGGGGATCTGCACAAGAGAAGGCACAACTCAGTCAAAACTGTAGTGTGACACTACCCGGTGCCTTGAGAGAGAGCAGCAATGTCACATCGACATTACTATTAATAATATTGCACATCGTGACAAATCTGTATGCTACATTTTTGTGCGGGAATGAGTGGAATGATAGCACCAGGACATCATGCAGGTGGGGAAGTGGCGAAGGTGGGAAAAGAAAGGCCATTAAAAGAAAGGGGGTACAGTAGAAAGGGGTGGAAAGAAGGGGCCATGGATTTGAAAAGGGCCGTAGCTCAAGGAATAAAATACTGTTGGGGTAGACAATGTATGCAGACACCATCAATCGTGCCCTTCACACTTGCATCACTGCCCCCATTGGACCAAACCAGAACCATGGGGTCCTGGTGTTTCTTCTGAAACTTCGGAAACCTCAATTGCATTGTTGCAGAAGCTAAATCAGTTGAGCTAGATTCAGCACTCGAAGCCACATTGGTGGCAGGTGATTTCCCCTCGCTCCATACATGCTTTGCAGTAGAGTCCTTTTCCACAGACTTGGTCACCTTCTGCTTCGAGTTCAACGTCTCGATTGGGCGAACACGGGGCGGCTCCTTTCTGTCATCCACAAGCTCCACTTGGGGAATGCCACTGGATTACTTGCCAAAGATGAAGGCCTTTGATACACCCCGGAGTGCAGCCATCCCATGTCTTGACAAAGGCACTCTCGGTCCTTAGGGTCTCTGGCGATGGCTGCCAATGACTTGGTAGAGTTGCCCCTCCTCGTCATCGTCAAAAACCACTTGATTTGATTGTCCTTGAGGCATTCAAACCCCCACAATCAAAGTTGTTTTTCTGAATTAGGCATACATTCCGACACCATGATTGGTATGTTGGGTTTGCCTTTGAGAATGGTTGAATACGGATGTACACCAATGAATGACATTTTCGCATGTTCGACAGAATCAGAAGACACCTCAAGAACAAGGGCTGATAACTGGATGTGTTTTCGAGAATGAGAATTGAAACCAAAAGAGAGCGCAGTGCAGAACGTACTGAATATTGGCCCCAAACTGATACCAGTTGGACCTCAGCTATTATGCACCATCCTACCAGCATACCTAATCCCTTCAAAAACAGCTTCTCTTTGCGGTCGATCCAATGGTTGGGTTGAAATCCACTGTCCATAAGGGGGACACCCATGCAAACGAAGAGATTGGATAACTCGACCATCACGAGAAACAAGGGGCTAATGCGAAGCAGTGAATTTTGCACTGAGCCTGGGCTCATGGTAGATTCTCAGACTTCAAGGAGAGTACTGTATGGTAGAGTGTAGATGGCCTGAAGTCAAGAAAGAATTTTGAATCCGAACTGATCCAAAACAGAAAACCAGACTGAGCTAGGTTGATGAAATAATGTACATACCATACAGCTCGCAAACAATTTTGGAATCCAATACACCCATTCTGCTCAAATTCTACTGAAGAAAAAGCTGTGGAAGCCATACCAGAATCCAGTCCACCCACATAGGAACCAGAACCACCATCTCTGCTCATTGTAAAGAATGAAGCAGAAATCCTCAAATTAGGGGTCTCCTCAAGGTAAACACACATTACTGAATATTCAATTTCCTCTTTTATTTAAAAAAAAGATAACAACAAAATTAGAATTGGTTGCTACAGTATATACTTGACTGTGGACTTCCAAATCCTCAGTGGATAGTGGAGCGCAAAAAAACAACAGGTGAACATCCACCATTTGCCACTGACTTGCTCGTGACTGTTAATGTCTTGGGGTTTGCTGTTCCCTCGGACCTACACTCAGACCCCAGCATGGAACAGTGGATGAAGCCACAAAACTGGAGAATGATCAATCGATGACAAAGGTGAAGCTGGGGGATAACTGCAAGTGTGGGAGGGGAAATACAGGTGATCACTTGTTCCATGGTCTCTGAATGGTGGGGCATCTGGGTCAGGGTGTTTCTTCGGCATCCGATTCCCATAGGGGGATGGGTGAGAGGTTGTCCTGGACGTCGAATGAAAAGTTCAAGAGGGAGTTGGGTATATGTTCATACTGAGTAGTCATAGAAAGCCTGGATGGCTACAGGGTCCTGTGGAGGCTTGAATGCTACAGGGCAGATTTAAGAATCATGTACACCCAAATATGTTCATGAGCACCTACAAGAAGTTGGTATCCACCCCTGCTTGCTTTGTTGAATGATATCCAATGCCTCTTTCCAAAGAGCATAATACCTGCGCATGACCTCCCTGCCAGCATCCTCCTCCCAGTCAGCGATGTACACTTGTGGTTCATGAGCTTGTGAGAACTCAAAGTGTGTAGAAGGGACAGTGGACACGATACCAGAGAGGCTACTTCCCAAGGAATATGGTGATGAGTAGAGTCCAGGGACTTCTTCTGCAATCATCTCGACCATAGAAGATCAAGAGACAGATGTCCCCATGATCTAACGTGGGTAGAACTTGTGCTTAGAGGCCGAAATGTGTCCCCTGCACTAAGAATTGTAACATCGATGCTTGGCTGAGACCCTGACTTGTTACAATCCGTCGCCAGGGGGGTATCGGGAGACATGAAGATAACTGTCGCCGAATGGGATGCAGTATGGTTTGAGGTGATGCTCTGAGTAAATGTTTGGTTGAATTGCAGCTGACAGAGGCCGGGTATACTCAGAAGAAGACCCTGATGGGGTGAGTGTAGGTTGACAATTAGGGTGTGTGGTACAAAATGGCTCGAAAGGGTTGACACTTCAATCCAAATCGACATGATGCAATGTTTGACCAGAAGCAGAATTTGGTCGGAAGCAAAATAACTTACTGCTACTATGGAACCTACGTCAACCTCAGGTACCCATGCACAGCCTTCCACCCTTGCAGCAAATTGCAGCAAGCTCAGTCAGCTGTCTGGGCCTGACACAGTTCCATGTCAGCACTCTCAGGATGGGGCTCCAGATTCTGAGCCTGCTTCTGACCTCACTCTCCAGAGTGGGCAAAGTTGCACCTCTAATCAAGAATATTCTGGATCAAGCCCTATGACCTGGTCCAAGGATGGAGATGCTGAGGCAGTGCCAGTCGATGCTGCTTGGAGTGATCTGTTTGACAATCGGGAGAAGCTCGAAATGTATTCAAGAAGCCGACAGTTGCTGTTGAAACATAAGTCATACCATTGGTTCTCAAGTTTTTTTTAAATTTGTTAGCTGAATATGAATCATTTGGTGGATGCAGCATCGGCATGCTGTTACTTGCAGAAGGAGTGGTCATTGGTGTTCACAAGTAGCCAAAGGCACTTCCAATATTTCGGTGTCTCCTCAACACTCCACCCCCCTGTTCATCAAGCAGGGGTCCTGGATTCAGGTGATTATACTCTCAGGCCAACATTATTGGATGCAAATGCCCCCTATCATGCATTCATAACCTGTACTCAGTTGGACCCACCTTCCTATACCCTGTGATGAATGTGCAGAACAACGGAGTCAAGATGATTTTGCCTTACTATCAATCGTTATTCACCAAATTTTTCTCATTGTGTTGTTGTGCTCTTGAACACTGGTCTTCTGTCACGAGGTACCTTAAAGTGCTGGATGTCCCCCTTCCCCCTACAAAACCAACTAGTCTTGGTCGCTCCACCTCACTCGAATTCATACCCGACTCCGTTTGGGCAAGTGGGGATGTTCACTTGAATGTACTCACGAGGTTTGCTTATGACTGCCGAGGGTATGCTGAATACGTGATGCATCTTGCCATCGACCACATTGCCTGCACCTACAACCTGGACCTTCCTGTCTTTGGGATAGATGATCAACAAGTAGGGGCTGTATATCGCTTACCTCTTACTCCTGCAGATTGTCAAGCAGTAGATGATCTTGTGTGAATGGGTACACCAGTCTTTGGTGTCATGGAGTATCCACATCGCAACCGTCGTGATACTGTGCCCAATTGTTGTCCTGACTCTCCCGAGGCAGCCACAGCTGCAGCAGCCGAATATTTTGCTGCAATGAAGAAGTGGGACGAGCAGAATGTCGATGTCACTGAGTATATCGTACACATCGAGGTTCCACTGGTTCATGTGCAGCACCCAGTCAATTGGTTCATCAGGCTGCATTTGGGATATCCTGGTGAACTTGATCACAATGATCGTCCTCTCTGTGAAGCTGCATCACACATTTTGCCTGCTGGCGAAATTTGCGAGACTGATGTGGTTGCTTTATGGGACTTCCTTGGTTGTGGCCCATGGCCTGCTGCCCAGGCATACAAGGTGCCAAAGTTCTATTACAAATACGAATTCAGGGAGGTGATAAAAATCTATGTCAATGAGGACGACGGTCCAATGGCTTCTTCATCGAAGGTGGTGGGTGATAACATGGAGGATCATTGTTTCAATATCTACAATGACATCATGGGGAACCCCTATGACGAGGATGACAATAATTGGGAGAATGAGGGGGACTACAATCTCAATCCTACTCCTCACTTGGATGCAAAACAGGAGGCTGAAGCAAAGGCCCTAGTACTCACCGCCAAAAGTGGAGATGGTACTGCAAAGTCTCAAATTACTAAAGTTCTTCAAGGTGCCCAGGGCAAGAAGAGGGGGAAATGGCACAATGGGAAGCCTCCCCAAACTGACTTTGAGACTGCAGTTATGCAATTGTGGAGATCCTCCGATGGCCCCTCAAAGGTGAAAAAAAAGCAGGCGAAAAAACTTGCCCAGGAGAGATGGTGTGCTGAGGCAGACACAGCAGCAGCCCCCCCAGATCAGAGTGCTGGAGGAGGCTCAAAGGCTTGAAGCAGAAAGACTGAAATGGGAAGCAGAAGAGCATGTGCACCTTCAACAGGGTGGACATGCCTCTGTTGCACCTGCTCCCTCTTCTGTTCCTGCCCTCCAGTTCCTGCTCCTCCAGTTCCTGCCCTCCAGTTCCTGCCCCTCCAGTTCCTGCCCTTCCTGCCCTCCAGTTCCTGCCCTCCAGTTCCTGCCCTCCGGTTCCTGCCCTTCCTGTTCCTTCTGCCCTGCTTCTGTGCTGAATCCTGCTTGGCCACGCACTCCGACCCCGACCCCTACTTCTCTTGAGCCTGGTTCTCCTCGCACTCCCACGTATTCTCCTGTCACTCCAGTGAGTGACCCATTTCCACCTTGTGCACCATCTCCCCATCGTTTGTCCCCGCCTCCTCATCAAGCATGATCCCCTCATCATTCGCGATCCCCTCATCATTCACGAACCCCTCATCATTTGCGATCCCCTCATCATGCATGATCCCCTCGTCATGCATGATCCCCTCATCGTGTATGATCCCCTCGTCGTGCACGATCCCCTCATCGTGCATGATCCCCTCGTCATGCACAATCCCCTCATCGTGCATGATCCCCTTGTCGTGCACAATCCCCTCGTCGTGCATGATCCCCTCGTCGTGCACAATCCCCTCGTCGTGCACAATCCCCTCGTCGTGCATGATCCCCTCATCGTGCATGATCCCCTTGTCATGTGCCATCTCCTCTTCATCGTGTGCCATCTCCCCTCATGTGTCATTCCCTCCCTGCCATGCACCATTTTGCTGCTGGTCCCTGTCTCCCCCCAGCCATGCCTGGTCCCACCATCACTGGGCACCTTCTCCCTGCCCTGCTCCATCTTCTTTTTGTCAGTCCCCTCTCCTCCTCATCGAGCCTGGTCTCCTGCTCATCAAGGTCCGTCCTTCCACTCTGGCCACCCCAAAGGAAGGCCAAGATCACCCCTGGAGCCACCAAGGGGGCCACAAGCAGTGCAACAAGAACTGCCAAGGGGACAACCTGGGGAGTTGGGAAGGCAATGGGAGCCATCAAGCTCCCAAGTGTCCCAAGAGCTTGAGCGCCGGAGCCATGGCTGCTTCAGGGATGATCATGATGGGCAGATGCGGGATGGACCTTGGCAGAGTGCCTCGTCTTCAAAGGCACCAACCCATCAGCCCCTGCCACAGCCAGCATGGAGGCCATCCCTCTCTCCATCCCAAGAGTATGCACATCCAGGCCCATCCTCACTGCATCGCCGCAGTCAGACACTGCCGCTGTCCTCTGGACTGCCGCCCAGTTGTCAGGATCCTCCATCACCACCCCAACCTGAGGCTACACCTCTCCTGAGTCACTTAGGGCCTGCACCAACACCGTTTCCTCAAGGCTCTGTGGCACCTATTGCCAGTGTTGCACCAAGTGTTTCAGATGTGAGCACACCGTGGCCTCCACCAGAATGCCTGAGGCTAGCCCAATGGTATGCATTGGATATTGCAGGTGTCGATGGCCAAGAGGACCCCTTGACCTGGGTGCACCAGAACTCTCATCTGGGTGTGCTGGCAGCATGGAGGGTGAAACCCATTTGGAAGAAGGGCGCGATGTACCACATGTACCTCCTCTTCAAGGACGTGGCCAAATGAGATTCGTGTTGGAGTGTCTTGGCATCTTTGTGTGGTGGCAAGACACTTCTCCCTTTCCTGTACACGGATACACTGGTGAATTGTTTTGGAGTCACTGAAGTAAGGTACATGCAGGAGGTGTACATCAATGCAATCTCAACTGCTGAGATCCAGGAGCTCCTGGCTGTTGGACCACACCCTTACATGACACCTGGTGATGCTATCCCTGAGATGCTCAACTATATTTGGTATCCTGCATTACTCAACCCTTGTCCTGCTCCTCCCAAGCATGAGCAAACTCGTGCCATGATTAGTGTTGAGTTTGACACTGAATGGCTCAGCAGACGACTCCATCATGCATGAAAGGAAGACCCAGGCTCTGTGACAGTCAGTATGCGATGCATGGAGATGCAGATGATCATGCACAGGGCTCTGGCAAAGGGTACTGCTTTGGCTTTCTGTGAGAACATTTGGCCAGTGCCTGGGGGCACAATGATATCTGACATACGCCAGATCTCCAGATGGGCATATGCTGATCTTGGAGGGAGCGAGGTTCATTCGAGCATGGAGAATTTTGGATGAACAAGGATCCGGCTGGCATGGCGTATTGTCTTGGAGTTAAATAGGGACCAGCCTCGATTCCACAAGTGGATTGATGAGTAGGTATATCTCTAGCCTTACTCTTGTTCATATGCTATTTGACCATCCCCTTCGCCACCAGCCCATTTCCCCACACTGCCAGCTCATTGCTGCCTTCCCTCTGCCATTTCCTGCATCCCGTCATTGCCTTCGACCTCCCGCATTTTCCTCTCTATCCTCCATTCCTTGACATTAATATTATCATCTTACATATATCGCACATGTACTCATTCATACAATAATATATACATCCATCTGTACTGAAGAATCGTTTACTGGCAATGTCCGGGAATATTGTTCACTCACACAACATTAACAGTCTCTGGTGGAGTCTGGTTTTGGACAGTGTGACCATACACTCCCTATTTCCTGCTCCACTGAAGACTTTCCATCCACTACACTCCTTCTACTGGCTTTTGGTCATCTTCCAACAAACCTGCGAAGTCCCAGGGCTACACCTTCCACTCCTACCTCTTGCCAGCCTTTGGGGGTTCTTGGAGAGTCTGGTCAAAGACAGTGCACACTGCACCCCTATTGCCTGCTTTCCATCTGCTTTTTTTGGCATCTCATTCACTCCTGCTGCACTTGCTGTCTTCCAACTACCCTACACTTTCAATCCCTCAAAGCCTGGTTTAGGACAGCACAGTTTTTTGCGCTCTCCCTATTCCTACTTTGCACCATGTGATATCTTGCCATCCGTTCCCTCAATGTTGTAGCCTGAAGTTGTGAGGGTGCACTTTCTGTACCCCCACTTCTACTACTTTTTTTCATGAGCTGACTCCTAGCCTGATATGCCACCTAAGACATATCAAGCCTGAAAAAGGACCACAAGGCCTGCTGCCACCCCGGCAGGTTGAATGGCCCAGTCCTCTACAATAACCAATGACACCACAGTCCCTTCAACGAGCAGTGAATCTGCTAGTGGGCCCCAGACAAGAGAGTCTTCTGACACAACTGGCTGAAGCTTCCAGCACCCCCATTACGCGCCCTGTCCCTCAGCATAATGAGTGGTTTATTGACATTCTGTTGTTGCGATCACACCAACAAATGGTTCAGCTTGCTCCACCTCGATCTAGAAACCATCCCAGTGTACCTACAGTGCGTTTCCTATCCATTTTATTTCCTAGATTGCTTTAAATTGACTTCCACTACAGTCCATTCCTTATTCTTCGAATCCTGCTGGTCACTCCCCATCTCCTGCTGGTTCTCCTGCTCCATTTCCTGGTCTTTCTCATGCTCAATCACCCCATATTCCTTGTGCTCAATCGCCCCATATTCCTTGTGCTCAATCACCCCGTATTCCTCATGCTCAATCACCCCATATTCCTCGTGCTCAATCACCCCGTATTCCTCATGCTCAATCGCCCTGTATTCCTCACACTCAATCGCCCCATATTCATCGTGCTCAATCTCACAATTGCTCTTGTGGTTGTCCTCACACTCAGTCTCCTGCTCAGTCCCCTGCTCAGGCCGCCACTTGGTCTCCCCAGCCCCCAAGTCATACCTCATCTCACACATTTGGCAATTCTCCATTTGTTGGGGATTTTGATCATGAGGTCGAGCCTTCTGGTCTATATCATCAGCATGAAAATTCAGTCATTTTGGATCCACCAAATCCAAATGATGGGAATCCAGATGTTGAGGATGACGACTTGGTTGCTGAGGAGGGTGACACTGCACAAATCAAATCACAGGGTGGACCATTTATGGACGAACAAGTCACTGAGATCAGAGGCATTGTTGAATCCATGAACCGTGAGCTTGAGCACAAGGCAAAAGAGTGGGACAGGCCTCTTGAGTCTGTGATGCGGATCAGGAACCTTGCAATAAGCATGAGAGAATGGCAAAGTGCTGGGAATCCATGGAATGCATATCAGGCCTCATATGAGAAGGACCCCAAGCCAGACCATCCCCATCACAAGGATGTGGAAAAAGTCATACAGCCAGCCTATCATGAGCTCATTGCTGCACATGGTGGTGAAGACTCCAATGCATGGAAAAAGAAATCGAAGGAGCTTGTGGATCAGCACAATGCCTCAAAGGCAGCCCAAGCTTTTGATATTGCCCTCTCACTGGCTGCGATGGGCAAAGTCATTAAGCAGACTACGAAACGCTGGAAGGATGACTTGAAATGGATGGCCACTATGAACATCCACAGGTTCTGTGGAATCGTCAGTGGCATTCCTGATGAGGTGGCTTCAAAACAGAATGCTCTATTCACTGGCTCACCAGTGATGAAGGACTGGCTAAATTTGTCTTTCCCAAAAGACAGTACATCATTGAAGATGATTCATTCCCACATCCTGGTCTATCAGGGGCAACATCTTTTACGCCAAAATCAGAAGCAAAAGATTCCAAAGTCTATGCATCTGATGCAGAAGGAGATTTCGGAGGAGCTCAATAACCTTCTAACTCCTCTGATTGGTCAGGTACTGCGTATACCTTGGGCAAGTCTCCCCCGATTCCTTGTCAACAACAAGTTGAAGATTGAGAATTGGGTTACGGAATCCGAATTTCCAAGTCTCTTGTCCCTTGATGTCACTGTAGTCCAAATGGAGAGTTGGAAGAAACTTTGGCATACCTTTTTCCAGCCATCGGCCAATTCAACAAAGGTCTGAGTTACTCAGCTCAAGCATATCGCCCAGGAGAATAATGGGAGGCTTCCCAGTGACACTGTAATCATCTCTGATCAATTCAATAACCCACTCCTGACTGTTGCTCAAGTGGATGGACCGGGGGAGCCAAAAGAGTCCAATGCCAACACTGCCAATGGGACTCCCATCGCAGGCGGTGCTTCTGGGCCCAGGAAGCGGGCCTCTCAAGGTGATGGCCACTCACAGAAGAAAAAGAGGATGGGCCCTAAGCATCCAATGTCTGCTGAATTCATCGATGAGCCCAGTGACGATGATGGCCCTGCAACAGATACTTTTGAAAATCCAGGTGGAGCAAGTTCCATTGGTGGTCAATCTAGTGGAACTACTTGGGGTGGTGCTGGGTCTTCTGTTGATGGTGTTGTCAATGATAAATTTAGTGGGAATGCTTCAAGTGGTGTCATCAATGGTCCAATGGACTGGGCCAGGGGATATGGTCAAAACCAGCAAGAATACAACCCACATGATGATCCCTTGATGGCATCCCTGTTTGGGAGGTACCCTGATTTGAACCTTGGCTTGAATCAAGGGTTTGATGATGGATTTCCTCTCTAAATTCTTCCACCTGATCTCTGCTTGTGGATGTCTTGGATGTGTGCTTTGCATGCTTTTGCATGCTTCATGCACTTTGAGTACCTCTGCCTTCCCTTGGCCTTTTTTAAGACAAATGTTTTCCCTTCATTTGACATACTACACCTATTTCTTGGATTTAATTTCTTAATCTCTGAAGAACTCGACTTCTTGTTAATTGCTCTATGCATATATAACACATTAATTGACTTGATATCTGCTGCTGTACCATGAGAAACCTTAAAGGTTGTGAGTTTGATATCAAAATCCCCAAGGGCAGACTTATGGATTGACCTAAGGTCACCCTCCTGAAATTATTTGATATCAAAGGATTCTGATGCCTGCTAGGCTTTTGATTTGACACAGTTTGACATACCTATTAAGGCCCCTCTAAGTGGCTGACTGAGGTGAACTCGACATCCTTCTGAATCCAGATACGCAATAATGGCTACATGCATATTTTCATCTGCCAGCCATTGGGGTGGTGGACAATCATCTCCTAGTCCCACCTCAAGAATATGCAAGCCTTTCCATATTATGCCATCAATGTCCAATGAGAACAACCCCTTGCAGTCGAGTTTTTCTGGTTGAATTGCACCATGCAGTGCTTCTTCCCAGGCATCCAGCATATGCTGGATTTCCTTATTGAGTTCGTTAAGGCAGCACAGGACTGCCAGTTGTCGCTTCTTGTCTGATTGTGCCTTGTGAACCCAAGCTTTGTGATCTAGAGGCAATTTAGGAATCAGATCAAGTTTCATACACTTTAAGAGTTATGCTCACCAAGTATATGGCTTTGGTAGTCCTCGATACACTGCGTAATTGTGAATTTATGACCAACCAAGGCCGAAACTAGCTGTTGATAGTGAGCATGAGCACAAATTAGTGCATCATACCATTGGGAACTCTTGATCTTGTCCAAATCATGTCTCATCACCCTGTCTTGAAGTAGTAATTTGGCCTCCCACTTGGTAAGCTGTAATTCAACTTTCTCTAATGATGACCGCAATTGATCAAGGCGATCAAGGAGTTTGCCACAATGTAGAGACGAGGGATCATGAAGAACGGCAGTGGCTTGGCGATTTGTAATTGATGTGATCTGTCACCGAAGTGATGTTCGAGTCCAAACCAGATTCAGTATTCATTCAATTGCTTTTGCCCCAGCATCCTTTTCTGGGACTTGGATTAACTCGTGTCAGCAAATACAAGTTGAATAGGCACAGGAAATGCATGAGGTGGCTGAGCTTGCTGAGTAGACAATTGCTCTGCCCATGCTTCTTTGATTTCATTGAGTGGGATCTGCAAATGGTCGAGCACTGCTTCTGCTTCCTCTAGTTTGGCCATGGCATCTTCAAACTGGCACTTCTGCCAGCTCGCAAGTTTGAGAAGATTCTGCTTGTTGATATATGCTTGTTTGGTGTTGATTACGAATAAACGGCAATGAAACTGGTACAAGACAGGTAATCCCAGGGATGTGAGAGGAGTGCAATGAACACTTACTCCAGAGATTCAACAAGTCGGAATAATCCCGTTGAGGAGATTCCATTCTCTCTCACATCCTTCACCATCCGTACATCCAAATTCCAGATTCTTATAAGGATGGTATGACAGCTGGCAAGGCCACTGATGGCCATATGCATGGAAAACCAGAGTTGCAAATTTGAGCCATGGGAGGCATTTCAGCAAAAGCTGCCACTACCACAGATCCCCAGTCAGCATAGGAAATAGAAAAATAGCCATAACATACACATTCCATTTCATGATGCATAGTGCAGATGACATCATAAAAAAACCCCATGGTGAATGACTCTGGAAGCTCTCCGAGGAGCTTCTGCATCATAGCAAGCATAAAGTACTGTTTTTCACCATTGGGACCCATATTGATGAACCAGATTACATTGTCATGTTGACAGACCATGACAATGAGCCCTTTATCTGAATAGTCCTTAGATATTCTGATATGGTAGTCCTTAGCAGTGAGGTAAGAGTCCTTGCATTGATCGATAACATCATTCATGACTGCCATTCCTTTTTCATGAACATTCAGAGAGGGTTTCCTACCAGCCAACTTCACAGCAGCCTTAGTCTCAGTATAGTAGTCGCTCATTGCAGATGTCTCCGACATTGACACAAACAGGTCCTGTGGGACTGGTGACCCAAAAGGGTAATCTTGCTCACCATGCCTATCTTGTTGCTGTTGGGTTGCACACCCATCACCTGAAACAAATGCACAGGGCCTAACTATGTATTAGAGACTTCATGGCATGGATATTGTAAAAGGACATACTGGCCATCCTTTGGATACTCAATTCCTCCAAAGCACGCAGGGCAGTGGTATTGGAGGTAGATGCTGGGGTGGGTATTGTCCATAGTTGGCTTGTGGTCCTCGGGATTTGTGTGATATGAACAAGTATATGGATTTGCTGCAAGGCTTTCCAAGGTGGGCACTGTTGATTTGAGAGACAACGACTTAAGTAGGGATGATTTGAGCAGAGACGAACAGAGTGGGGAGGAATTGAGTGATGACGAATCAAGTGGCAATGAATCAAGCAACAATGAATCAGGCAGCAATGAATCAAGCAGTGATGAATCAAGTGGCGACGAATCAGGCAGCGATGAATCAGGCAGTGACAAATCAAGCAGTGACAAATCAAGTGGTGACAAATCAAGCAATGACAAATCAAGTGGCGATGAATCAAGCAGTGACAAATCAAGTGGCGATGAATCAAGCAGTGACAAATCAAGTGGCGATGAATCAAGCAGCGACAAATCAAGTGGCGATGAATCAAGCAGTGACAAATCAAGTGGCGATGAATCAAGCAGTGACAAATCAAGTGGCGATGAATCAAGCAGTGACAAATCAAGTGGCGATGAATCAAGCAGTGACAAATCAAGTGGCGATGAATCAAGCAGTGACAAATCAAGTGGCGACAAATCAAGTGGCGACAAATCAAGTGGCAACAAATCAAGTGGCAACAAATCAAGTGGCGACAAATCAAGTGGCGACAAATCAAGTGGCGACAAATCAAGTGGCGACAAATCAAGTGGCGACAAATCAAGTGGTGACAAATCAAGTGGCGACAAATCAAGTGGCAACAAATCAAGTGGTGATGAATCAAGTGGCAACAAATCAAGTGGCAACAAATCAAGTGGCAACAAATCAAGTGGCAACAAATCAAGTGGCAACAAATCAAGCGGTGACAAGTCAAGTGGCAATGAATCAAGTGACGATGAATCAAGTGGTGACCATTCCAGGGATCATAATCCATACTCTTACTCCTGCTTTCTGGCCAATACAACTGCACTATTCACAACTTCCTCTGCAGAACTGACCAAGACCTCATACAATTGCAGTGCTCTCCCAAAGCAATGCCATAGTGTATCCTAAGAAAAGCATGTAAATTGCAGTAGACCTTAGAAAATTAAAATGCACTACATACATCACCACCCAAGACATATCCTCACTTGTGCAAAAATATTTGTAAGGAGTCCATCCATCCCTGGATATCTGGTTGCTGTACCTGGAAGACCGTTGATGTGAAATCAAGAAGATCCAGATCGACTGTGAGTGTTGGATATACTGGGGCAGATGGGAAAAGACCGAGTTCGAGTAGAAGGAATGCTGCAGGGCAACAGTTGCAAACAGTTAAAGTCATCTCATGAATACCTACAAAAAAAAGACATGAGATAAGGGCATGAACTACGAATTTACGTGTCGACCCATACTTTTGACACAAATGCAAGTAATACTTAGTGTCCTGGCAGAACATTGAGCACTGCCATCACACACTGGTAAATGGACATCAAATGTGTCAGCAGCATCCCAATTTGTAGCTGCAACTTGTCTCAATAATGGGACAATAAGATGAGGAATGAGTTCATTCCACCGCTGAGCTAGGGCTGCATGCGATGTTGACACACACAACTTGTGTTGCTTTACAGGTGCTGGAGCATTAGCCATGAATGGCTGATTTAGTCCGTCATCTTCGAATGTCATAATAGGGTCCCAGGAAGTAGAATTGGCATGGGGCAATGAAGAATCAGTGGGAGTGGGGTTGGCATTACTGAAGGGTGCCAAAACTGGATCCTTGGCCTGGTCTGACAACGAAGTCAGGTGGGGAGATAAACATGCAGCATCCTTGATCTGATATAGCCACGTCTCGCCAAAATTAACATCCCATTGTAGTTGACTGTGTCTTTCATGAAGCCTTGGTTTTCAAGGTAATATAGGTGGAATGCAGATTTTATCAGCTGGGATGGTATTGGGAGGGATTATAGGATTGGGGGACTCAATAGGGATGCCCATTGTCTTGAAAAATGTTGAGCTGAAGCCAAGTCATTTGAGTTCCAAGTTCGCATTGATACCATTGGAGCGTCATGGATGTTTTTGGCTCTGACAAGAACGAGCTGTGTCTGTCAATGGAGGGGCCTCTTGCAGATAATCGGTAGACAGTGAGTGGCATGCATTACGAACTAAGTCAGGAACCAATGGGTCATTAGACCCAGCACTCCCAAGGTCATGCCTTCTCTTTTGAGATCGATACAATGAAGGCTGCATTGCAGGATGGGATAGCAAGGCTGCGATAGCCTGAGTTTCCTGGTAGTGGGGGCAGTGTGTGGATTAGACAAGCCACTGGCTGAAGGTTGGATTGTCAAAGTGCAAGGGTTTGATATGTGAAGGATATGGTTTCCATCCTCTGGAATACATGGGTGCTTGGCGATTTCCCTATGCTGACAAGATGACTTCTGTAGCTTTGATGAGGCAGCAGCAGCAGGTGGTAGTGTCTCGGATGTAGATGAATTTGAGATGGGGAGGTTATGGCTTCCATTATGTTGCGTGTGCAGATTCTTGTTGATGGGTACCCATTCGAAGGGAGTTCGAGCTTCCTACATGATGCCACTGGCCACCCCCTCATTGTGGATGACTGCTCATAGACATAGTTAAGGTTGATGCTGATACTCATGCACGTGAGTCCAACAATACAGAACTCAACTATGAGCAAAGCCAGTGCATTTCACAGCAGCTCTCGATAAGGTGGACTGAATGGGGTACAACCACCCATTGTAATAAGGATGCTTGTGAATCAGTGACGCAGTGGGCAAAACAAGATCGCATGAAAATGAGAATGCGAGGCAGGTACAGAACACATGAGAAGACATAGAGGAATGCAAGAGAGATTTGAGCAGTATTTAGGTGCCAGAGCACCAAGGAGTTAAGAAAATGGTACGCAGACTGCGATTGATCAAGGCAATGAGGCAAACACAACATTGCACAACTGATTCCGCTGGATTTTGCCCTCACCAAACAATGCACTACTCATCATAGGAACCCGAGAGGATATCATGGATCTCTCCAACATCGACTCCACAACACAGATATATCCCGGTGTACCCTAGAGACCTCATGACGAAGTGTGGATAACTCCAACCGCACAGAAGTGAGCTCAAGTCTTAATTGTTCCAGCGCCATTAGCACCTATGTATCATAGAAATAGTGAAAAATGACTGATAGAAATTATCAATGATAAGAAATTCACACCTTAGACATGTTTGTGTCCATTTCCATCATAGCAGAAGGCAACGGTAATGGCATACTAGAGGTAAACCTGACCGCAGACTTGACAGGGGATGACGACTTCAGGGTTGGGTGGGATGGTAACGATGGCATGAAGGACCGGGCAATGTGCCTCGAGGGGGAATCTATATGGCAATAAAGAGATCCTTGTTTAGTCGAAACTTCAAAATGACGATGACGAATGTATACATACTGGGTGTAGAAGGTCCCAGATCACACCTGGCTCCATCATGACTGCCATCACCTGTAGCCAACCTCCTGGCTTCTGATGGATTATCATCAGATGGTTGGTGAGCCTAGTTGGTGGGGGATTGATCATTGAACATGGCGAGTGTCATGCAATGGCACAAACCCAGACTGAGCGCATGAAATATTAGCAGATGTGAGAGGTGTAAAAATAGTGGCAACATACATAAGAATCCGCATGGATTACTTTTACCACAGGCATAGAAGCCTTTTCCCTTATTCTTGCCCTTTGCAATTAAGCAGAACTTTGCTGTTGCATGAGCTTGAATCAGGATCAAGGTCTCAGAAAATCCGTGATAAGATACTTGCCAAGAACATCACAATGGCACAGCGGCTCATTGTTCATAAATTTGACATTGTGCTTCGGTACCCAAGTTCCCATGGTCAGAAGGACTGTGTTGAGGGAAAAAGAACATACAACATTTCTAATTTTGCATCCACTTGAATGGATTTCAAATGGAGGGGGTTCAGCAGGCAGCTCTAGAATAGTATACAGTGGCTGGAGTGAAAGTAATGGTTCATATTGCCTCAAAATGGGGCCTAGGTGATGGACTCACAAGCAAGATGTAAAGCAAGATCAGCAAGATGTGTCCTAGGTTCAGGAACTCAACCAAAAAAACAACGAACATGGGGCAAGTGGTCCTATAGTGAGGCTAGTTATTCATAAACACGATATTAGTATAGCAAACCAGACAGTAGGATTCTTTTATTGCAAAGGAGCACCCAGACAGGTCAGGGAAGGTAAAGTTAGGGGGGGGGGTAATCCGCGCGTAGGTGCAAGTGAGCCAAGGTTTGCGTTGACCTGATTTGATTCCGATGTGGGCTATCCAAGGGCTAGCAGAGCTTGCCTGAAGCTAATTTCAGCTTACCCAAGCTAAAATTGGTGGCTTCCCAGGGCTAAATTGGGCTGGCCCAACCTAGCTACCCTGGGGCTTCTTGGGGGCTACTGCCCCTGAACCCCCACCTTTTTCTGTGTGGACCCAGGGCTAAAAAATATGGCCTGGCAAGCCTATTTTTCAAGCAAGGAAGGATGGTGATCCAAGGTAAACTCATATAGATTAGACCTAGTTAGCTAAGATATGCCTATAGGGAATATCCTAGCTAACTAGGTACCTTGGGTTGATTGCCTGAGGTGCATGCATTTGCATTGTGACCAGTGATTCCTCTGACTTGTGACTTGTTACTGCATGCATGGGAGCCTGGAGGCAGGGCTGATAAAAATATGTCATTCTTCTCCAAGTTTCTTTGATTCCTCAAGATGTCTGAGCCATTGCCACCTTGTGACTCCATTCCCCTCTTCTTGGTGCTGGGCAATCTAGCCAAGTGGCCCCTAGGTGTCTGGTACACACAACTAGTCAATCTAACACATGATGAGAGTCCTCCCTACACTGCCTTCAAGCTTGCTACAATCTTCCACTGGGAATGTTTTGAGAAATTCAAGCATGAAGGTTTAATGTTGGTCTTTGAGCAAAACCCTCACTCAGTTGTGTACTTGCATATTGATCACATGTTGTTTGAGAATGACCCTTGGCATGCATCCAAGGAATCTTCTGTTAATCTTGTCCCCAAGTCTTCCAGGGGCTCTCCACAGGCAGTGAAAGATCAGGAGGATGCAGAGCATGAAGGCAGGGCAGCAGATTGGTGCCAACCACTCGATGGTGACATGATAAAAAGTACTTCATTGCTTCAAAACCAGGATCCTCCAAAAAGAACTCCTTGCTACAAAGCCTTGGCATGACACATTTTCAAGTGGTGGATACTTGTCCAAACCTTTTCAATGTCATCCTTGCCATGTATGCCATATCAATGCAGCAATGAGAATATCACTTGTGGACTGGGAACTGCTGGTGGCTCACTCAGTCAATCCAGGTTTTCACCTGAATGCAGTGGGGAGGGGAAGATGATGATGGGGAGATTCCTGAAGGACCCCTTGTCAATATGCATGAAAGGGATCTTGTGGCAGACCAGCCCAAGATTCTCTTGACATATTGGAAGTTTGATGCAATAAGAGTCTGTGTTTCTTCTTTTACAGAATGGATCACTTTATCTCTGATATTCAAGTAAATATTCATAGGAAAGAAATCTCAACCTATACACTGCCGAGCTGCATGCTCAGGCAGCAGAGGAGGCCCAGTGGGTGGCGGAAGAGGCCCAATGGGCAGCATAGGAGTCCCAGCATGCAGTGGAGGAGGCCCAGCAGGCAGCAGAGGAGTCCCAGCAGGCAGCAGAAGAAGTGGCTGCCCATGAGGCAGAAGGCCAACATGCAGCAGAAGCACAAATGGCTCTTGAGGTGGAAGGTTGGTGTGCAGCAGAGGTCCAGATTGCTAAACTGCAAGAATGACTCTGACTGCTTGCACCTGATAGTGCATGTACATTGTTAGAGGGACAAATCCCTACTACATGCAAACCCCATCTGAGGACAATTTTTCAAATAAATGAACCAATTTCCATGTCAATCTGGATGTCAATTCCCATGCCATCATTCATTTGAGAACAAGCCCAAATGCCATCTGTCTAAAACCCACAAATCCATGCCACTCCTTTACTTGCATACAAGCCAATTTATTGTTCATCTGCAGCACTTCAACAGGCCACCCTAAATTCCACCTTTTTATGCCATACCTCAATGTGGCAATAGCAATTCAACTTGCTTGCTTTGTTTGACCTTCAATCAGTCTCCACTTCTGATACATGCTTCCTGTTGCCTCAAGGGCGACTCTGACAAATTGTGATTATGTAACACAATGGATTACACACCCAGGCCTTGATTCCGACTTGTGGATCTGTCACATGACAAATAGGGGCTAATGCAGTGCTCTCAAGGAGTAAATGCAGAATATCTCCCTCATTTTTGATCGGATCGACTCAGAAAAATGGTGCCTAGAAAGCTATGAATCACACCTTTCAGATGATACCAAACACGAGCCGAAGGAATTAAAACTACACTTCCCAGGTCAATGTTACTATGTGTTTTATATTTCCCTTCAGTATTTTTCGAATTTCTCCATCAGTTTTGATCCAATTCATTCATGACAAGCACACCTAGAAAGCTGTCAACAGCCCGCATCCAATGGTACTAAGGGAAAAACGATTTGATAAGAACTCGGCTCTCTACAATTTAACTCCCTCATGTCTCATTCCATTATTGCCTCCGCTTTTTTGATTATTAATGGCAATTATTCTCTTCCCCTCTTATATCTGACCAAGGGTACGTCTAGTACAACCAGTTCCACCATTCCCCAAGGGATTCTGTTCAGTAGGAGAGGAGGAATAGCTTGGTTAAGCCATATTCCCCTATTCTGAATTGATTTTGTAATATCTCCTTCAGTTTTGAAGCTTTTGACTTGATTTCTTTTTCATAATTTTTGCCTAAACACCACCTTTCTTCCGGTTACCATAGCATTTTTCTGTGAGGTATATTAAGTGCAGGAGATGCGAATTTCTATAGTTTTCCCCCTCCCCAGTTTTGAGGCACTGATGTATTGCCACTGGTTCCATGAATTCCACCAAGACTACTACACTTTGTCTAGGGCCTCAAGAGGAGAGCCTTAGGGTGTGGTTTTGTGACCCATATTCATTCTTTGTTCTATTGCTTGAGCCAGTGTTGCTTACAGCATTAGATTTCTATCCCAAAAGACCTTCATTCCTTCAAGCCTCAACATTCAGATTGATCCCATGGTCCCCTCTTTTCATTCTTGATTCCATATCATGGACTGTGGCTGGATTCCTCCCTCTGTTTCCCACTTACAATGTGAGGTATGACTTTGCTGCTTTTCTCATGGTACTGTCACTAACAACCCCACTGTTCTACCAATAACAATGCCACAGGTCCCCCTTTCAAATTGATATACCCACTTCTGGGATGTGTATTTCTGGGATGCATGATCCTCTCCCCCCCCCATCATTCCACATGACAGGATCCATCTAACAACAGTACTTTTCTCTGCTTCCATGTCCTTTATGTTCATAATCCTTAGAATTCACACAATCTATTCATTCCCATGGTGTAAAGTATGGCCTAGGCATATCAGTTCAGATGAGGACATGATATATGATATATTAAGCCATCTAGCTTCTCATACACTTTAAATTATCAAGGTAAAGAATCAATGTGTTTTACCTGCTGACTGAGCCTTGCACCATTACATGGGTCCTTGAAATCAATGATATTGTTGTGGCTGAGAATCTGCCAGAAACTTGTCCACAGTGGCATCATAGAAGAGTTGATTGGGGGCAATGATGGGTTCAGGCCCTTGACAAGCAATGGCTCATCTTGTCTAGATAGTTATCCAGAGCCACAATTGCATCACAAAGTTGAGTTGGAATCCATGGTGATAGTGAGTGCTTGCCATGGTGGAAGGGAAAAGGATTGTAGCCTGGTCCAGTTGGTGTTTAATTTGAGATCTGGAGGCACATCCAATTGCCAGGGTGGGTGGAGATCACTGGAAAAGACAATCCAAACTGCCACTCACTGCAACAATTCAAGGTCATGTAAGTGAATATGAACAAATGGGCCAGGTCCATTCTTCAGTGTGGTTTCTTGGATTTGGTGCTGTCTTCACAGCCCCCAGATGTCTAGTCTTAAAAGGAGCAAACTGAGGAAGGAAAATAAGTCCTTATGTGGAAACCTCAACAGACTTGAAGTGCATCCTGTCAAAAGCATCCAGTCTGTTTCTGGATTGCAAACCAAGTTTGACTTGCCATCAGTGCATGATGACTTGTCATATCCTCTATTCTCTTTCCATATTCCAGCTCAGACTCAAATGGCCTGTCATTATCCCTTGCCACAGTGCATTGCTGATGCTCACCTCTCAATGTACCCATCCTCATCTTTGAAGAAGCTATAAAGCCACATTGACAGAACATTGAGGATAGTGGCTGTGAATAGAAGGTAAGAATGTACCAGTGCCAGTGACAACAAAAGCAAGAGTCCTCACTGTGAGGGCTCAGTCATCAATATCATGCAGATCATTGATAAATGATCCATGGCTGTCATAGACATGCTTGGTTTGATGGAATGATCTGTCCTTGTTGAAAACACCACAGACAAGATTGAATATTACCTTTATGATTGGGTAGTAACCAGGCTCATTGAGACCAGATGGGCACACCAGGAGAGTTTCTTAATGTATTGAATTAGTTCAAGTGAGGTGCAAAGGAAGGCACCTCTTGGTTCTCCTATCACTATCAGGGATCCTCATTGTCAAATGCAAGTGGACTAATGAGAGTTACTGCAGAGTTTGGTGACTGCCACTTGCATAGTCTGAACTGTCACCACTATCAGCTCATCTTCTGGATCAGATCCTTCCTATTCTTGACCAGCTAGTCTGTTGTCACTGTCACCCTGCAGACCTGCTCTGTGAGGCATTATTGGGTGCCATGCGGGTCTGGATGAAAACTGTCACAGTGGGACAACAGCTTTGACATGGGCCCTTACATTCATCATCATGACAGAATGTTCCACCCATTGTTAAGCTGTTCCTCCTGCCATGGCAGGGATTGGGTGTACTGTGGGCCCTTATGCTCATCATCATCATGGATCATTCCACCCAATGTACACTCAGTGTTGAAGTCTGGGACCCTGCCCACACCCTCTGGAGGGGTAGGTTAGGGAGTTGGTGAGTACAAGCTGTATATTTTCATTATGCAAAGCACTAATTGCAGCATCACAGCATGTTTGGGCACTTGTTTTATGATCAGTCTGCTATGCTATAAGCAAGCATGCTGATTCCAATCTCTTCCACCATACTGGATTTGTTCTCAGGCCTGCAGGTGAAACTGTGGCTTCGATTTGCCAGTGTGAAGTCAGGTGCAACTGCTCCACCATCTGAGCAAGGCAAGTCTACTCATGGCAAGACTAGTCAAGGAAATTCCAACCTCAATCCTGAAGCAGCCAGGAGGGGGATTGGACACCTCAATTTCTCAGACCCTGCCTCAGCAATGACTGTCAAAAAGTGCTCCACAGATGAAAATGCCCAACCCAAAGAGGATGAGGCCTTGAGTGACACTCTTGCAATCTACAAGTCTGCAGAGCTTGAGCTCACAGACAGGATGGCTGGCCATGATACTCTTCATCACCTCATATACAAAGACTCTTGGATTTCAGGCAATACAGTCAAGGTTGATCCATATCATGCCATGTGTGGTGAGTTCAGCATCTGGAAGCTTTGGTGAGTTTCACTTGACTTTCAGCCCAGGGAACCAAGTTTTGACCTCTTAGGCTGGCTTTCACTATGCAGGAAGGGACCTAAGAGGTCCAGCACTGATATCCAGCAGGTCCTGCAATCACCAGCACTCAGCTGCTATCAGGGCTTTCTTCTAGCACCTGCTGTCATACTGAGAGCCAGCTGCTCCAATCCATTCTATAGTAGCTGTTCTATCATCAGAAGAGCTCTTCATAGGCCCTGATCTGTGCCTGTGTGGCTGTGCTTACAGCAGCAGCTGCTACCCTCAGAGCTCCTATCACTTCTATAGCAGCTGATATAACATCCAAAGAGCTGCTCATAAGCTCTGCTGTGCCAATATGTGGCTGTGCTTCCAGCAGCTCCTATAATGACCAATAATCAGCTGCTATATCAGCATGCAGCTGCTGACATTTAGTGCCAGCAACTCCTTTCCATTCCATAGCAGCTCCAATCTACTTCATAACTAGCTGATACACCTTAGGCTTGAGTGGATGTACTTGTAGTACAAAAAATCATGGTTGGGTGGGAGGGTGTTGAAGGTCCAGTGGTCTAAACTGCCAAAGTCCCAGGCCCTACAATGAGGTCACAGGTTCAAATCCTGCTGTTGGAACATTTCTGGTGACTAATCATACTTGCAGCAGCACATGTAAGGGTGATTAGTCAGTAGTCCCCAACCAGGGGTGGACATACACCCAGCCAATTCCAACCCCAACCCCTAACAGTCCCCAACCATCAACCATATTACTAGACATGGGGGTAGACATTCCCAACCTGTACCATGTCAACTCCAACCCTCAACATGTGGCTGCTGTGGGGGGGGGGGGATGTTCCCAACCTGTACCATGTCAACTCCAACCCCCAATCCAACCCTAACCCTAACCCCCCAACAGTCCCCAACCCTCAACAAACAGCTGGTGTGGACCAAGCAGCTGCTGTGAAATGAGCAGCTCCTGAATGGAGAAATGAGCAACTCAAGATATCAATAATAGTAGCTGCTGTAAGAGGAGCTGCTCCTTGGGCCATTAACAGCAGCTACAGGAAGATGAGCAGCTCTGATTCTCTATGGCATGGAGTTCCAGAGCAGCTCCAATACTGCCTTAAAGCAGCTGCAATAAACAGATTGTTGCACTGCAGGAGCTTCTATGCATGAAGCCAGGAGCTCCAATGGACAATAAAATGAGACTCCATGAGCTACCCTAGGGTCAGACCCTGTGAGCAGCCTCTGTTGGCATTGTGGTTACTTAGCAGTCTGAGACCTCTTAGGTCCCTTCCTGCATAGTGGAAGCCAGCCTAAGAGGTCCAAAGTAGTGTCCCTATTGTGTGACTTTAAACAATATGGGTCTGATATGGGCACCAGGGCAACACAACAACTGGGTGATAACTTGGACCTATTGAAGAGTGTGACTGAATGGAATTCTTTCAAAGATGGCACATCATGGAAGGGAAACCACACATGCTCATTTGCCAGTACTATTCAACAGTCAGTAATCCATTGAACAACCCTCCCACTTAATGTTAACCCTTCAGAATGCTGGACATGTTGCTACAAGAGCACATGTGTGACAACCAATTTGTGTAGGCTAATGAAGTGATGTGGATGCCATCAAGCCTGGTATATGCTGTCACCATTCTGCTCAATCATTTATTGCATTCCTATCTCTCCACTGTAGCATCTCATCCCAACTTATACTATCCACAATTGAACTTATGCTTTGGCATGGGCTTGGCACATTCCTCCTCTTGATGTGTCCTTTTCTTCCTGGCAGTCTTTGCACCATGATAAGTTTGTGTTTCCAGTTGAGCAGTAACAACTTCTCACTACTGGTTCACCATTCACCATTTGAGTTGGTTTGTGTGAGACACAGAAAACTGTTGGGTCATTCATCTCTGACTAGTCCATTATAATGGGTTCCTGAGTCATTCACACATGTCAGTGGTTTCAAAAATTGATCTTTTGTCCTTCAGAAATGGATAGTCTACTGTGCAACTGTGGTCCATTGTGTGACTGTCCTCCAAGTCCATCCAATATACCATCAAGCCCAAGTGAGATCCTTTGGTGGCATTCAGGAAATTGTTTGCAGATTGAAGCAAGTACCTCAACCCTTATGCCATTTATGTTGTCACAAGACAAAGACATGGTTCATATGGCTTGGTGCACCAGGCACCAGGCAAGCATCTAGACCTGATGAAATTCCCAGTGGCCTTCATGGTCATGGAAAATTGGCTCATCTCCACACATGACCAGTGAGATGAGTGTTAATAGGTCAAAAGGTACATGTACCTTACCCCACATGCCACTTGCACATTGTGAAGACTAGACCAATCACCCCCTGTACTATCCTTGTAACAGCAATGATTACCTTCTCTTTTGAGTGGCAACTTCAATGTCACTAGCCATTTCTGCCCTTGGCAGTTTCAACATCCCCAGTAATTTGTGCTTGATGTCTGGAATAAAAGCCAGAGTAAATGCCAATTCCTGGTAACATGAAAATGGTCCTAAAATTGTCATATATTTTGGTCCTTGGAGGCAGACAGATTAATAGAGTGTGGCAGCATTGCCTCAACTGATGTATAATTATTGACAAGATCTCTTTGAAGAAGATCAAGGTCAGTATAAATGCTGCTCTCATTTGGTAGCCCCCCAGCCAGTGCCTCGCAAATACTGGAGAAATGGGACTGGAAAGCATCATGATGGTGAGTGCTCTCTATGATGGAAGGGAAAAGGATCATGGCCTGGTCAAGTTGGTGTTGAATGGTTGGGAGCTCAGGAGGTGCAGCTAATTCCTGGGGTATGCAGAAATCATTGTAAAAGATGATCCAAATTGCCACCACCACCATGATTAAAGGTCATGCAAATGAATACAAATGAATGGGGTGGGTCCATTCTTTTGTATGGTTTCTTAGATTTGGCATTGTCTTTGCAGCCCCTCAAGTTCTAAAGTCTCAGAAGGTACAGTCTCAGAAGGCACAGATTGAGGAACAAAAAGAAATCCTTGTGCAGAAACCTCAACAGACATGAAGTGCATTGTGCCCTATCACAAACATTCAGTGTTGCCAGAGAAGAAACTGAGTTTGACTTGCTGTCCATGTGTCATGACTCATCCTATCATCTATTCTCTGTGCATATTCCAGATCTGATAGCTTGCCACTATCTCTGTACCACAATATATTGCCAATACTAACATCCCAATGTACCCATCCCAATTTTCAAAGAAGTTGCAAAGCTGCATAGCCAGAATGTTGAGAATCACAGCTGTGAATATCAGGGGGAAAACTCAACAGTGACAATGTGAGCAAGAGCCCTCATCACATCACAAAGGTTTGGGACAGGATCGATTTTAACTCCATTTTCCTCAAAAATGATCTGGTAGTGTGTCTTGTGCAAGTACATCAAGTCCAGGTGTGGAACATGGACCCAGCTCATCTCATGAAGTCCTTTCAAGTCCTTTCAAGCCAGAGGCAACTTTATTTTCAAGTCTATTGCTAGTCTCTTGCACAATTCAAACATGCCATCTTGAGTAGTGTTCAATCAGCACATGAGATCCTGAGTATTGTCTGGGACACCAGGCTCCATCAAGACATCTCCATGACAGATGGCAGCAAGGAAATGCCTTTGCATGAGCTTATCATCCTCATCTGCCTCTTTGTACAATTGCATGAGAATGACACCTTCTCTCAGGTGATCATGGTCAATCCAGATGTCCTTTAGGACAACAGGGTCACCCTTCTCCTTTCCACCTTCATCAACTCTGATGGCTTCAAAAACATGAGTCCCTCGACCTCGAAGTGGCTCCACACCAAACAACAAGATGATCTGTCTGGTATGGAACCTCCTCAGTTTATTGCTGTCATGGGGGTGAACCATAATGATGAATTGTGTCAGATCTCCAGGTGGACATGTCATAGTAAGATCAAAGCCAAGGGATCTCCTGTTGGTGAATGCAAAGGCAGCAAACAACTTGATGAGTGCTTCTGGTGTGGAAGGAATAACTGTCTAGTATCTGAAAACACAAGTTTGGAAGTGCTCTGACCTTAGACCTTGATCAATGATCTGTTGGAGTGTTTAGGACAACCTTATCTTGCTACTGCCCAAAGATATCAAGGAAACTCAGTTGAAATAACTCCATTCAACAAACAAAATAAAAAGTTTTCTACATGTCAAAAAATGTGCTTATGTAACCAAGATTTGTAATCAAAAACCCAGACTCAAAAGTATGACTAAGCAAAAGATATGACTCAGCCTGATTAGTCATCCAAATGTCCCACAACTGCACCATTCCAAACATCACACAGACTTTGATGCAAAAAAGTACACAGACATCCAAAAATGCATATAAGGAATCAAGTTTTGTAGTTTTAGGTAGCTTTTAGATAAGACTCCCCTCAAAATAAAGTAGTTACAGATGAGAAATTCAAGTGGCCCAGTGACTGAAAGGCATACTCAGAGCAGCAATGAGAAGTTGTAGATAGTTGTAGGACCCTCAGTTATGGATGCCACAGTTCAGGTTTAAACCAATGGAACCTGGGTTTAAACCTGAACCTGACCTAGGTCTGGTTCCATTGGGGTCAGGTTTCATGTGGTTTTCCCACAGTCAGGTTCAGGTTTTGCCTCCTTCCTTAGTCAGGAAACCAGTCTGGAACCCAGTTTAAACCTGAGCCTCAAGTAGTAGGGGTGATCTGCTCTGGCCATATTGGTTTCTTATTTTACAGTATCTCATGAGCTCAAAATTCTAGTTCAGGGTCTAATGCTCTAAGCTAACATGGTTTCAAGTGATATACTTGATTCTGAACATGCCCCCAAAGGACTCTTCTCCAGCAAATGACACTGTCATATAGTGCCTTAGCCCCCCAACATTATTACTATATTTAGCACATCAGGGATATAGATATTGAATATTGCACCCTATTGTCTCACAGATGATAGGACAGAGATTCAGATGTTTTGCCCTATTGTCTCACAGATGATAGGATAGGGCAAAGATTCAGATATTGCACCCTATCATCTTGCAGATGATAGGGCAAAGATTCAGATATTCACCCTATCATCTCACAGACAATAGGGCAAAGATTCAGGTATTCACCCTATCATCTTGCAGATGATAGGGCAAAGATTCAGATATTCATCCTATCATCTCAGACAATAGGGCAAAGATTCAGATATTCACCCTATCATCTCACAGACAATAGGGCAAAAATTCAGATATTTCACCCCATTCATTTCTACTCTATTGTTTTACATATAATACCACAACATTTCTCTTTACTATGACCATGTTCATGAACATTTTAAATTTGGAGGTACAGTCATGGACAGCCAAAGTCAACAATGTTGATTTGCTCCTGAAGTATTCATTGAAATCATCCAGAAATCACCTCAACACCCTCACAAATGCTCTAAGCAGCCTCCTAGGTGCTTGGCTGCCATTAATTCTAAATTTTCTTAGCAATTATGAAAAAATTTTGGCCAGACCTTAAAATCAAGCACTCAAGTTCAAAGTCATACCAAAATGTAGCTACTAACTAGGAGAATGTGATTCAGCAGAGAGTATGGCCCCACCTGCACCCAGAAAGACAGAAATTGATTGTTAGTTGGAGCAGACTCAATTTTGGAAACACCTGACTGGCTGCTGAACTTCTGAGACTATTGACTTATGGGTGAGGCCCAAATAACTTCTTATTTTTGGCAGGTAAATGACCTGAATAACTCTGATGATTCAGACAATGAAGATTTTTCCTGGGATCCACATGCCCATTGCAACAATAATACTCTGCCTTATGTCACTAATTAAGATGTGCATCTTGATGGCCCTGATGACAATGATCTAGAACAGGAGGATATTTGCATAAATAGGGAACTAAAGTCTCTTTCTGCAGCTATTGATGCAGATGAGTGGCTGCCAAAAGGAGAGAGGTGGAAGTTGGAATCTCAGGGAGGTGTGCTGCTTCAAAATTTGTTTTTTTTTTTTCTTTCTCCTTTTTTGTATGGAGGCTTCAATTTATTTTATGTCAGGATGTCCAAAGACATATATCAATTCTCAACTAATTGTATCCTATATTCACTCATGATTATTGTTTATATGTATATAGGTGTCATTTACCTCTCCAATGTAGTCCTAATACACATTCCAGTCACTCACACAGCCTCAGAAGCAATCTAACTTCTCTCAAAATTTGCTCAAAATTTTGGCCAACCTCAAATTAACCCTAGGAAAATTTTAAAGGTGTTTTTGGGTTCCTTGAGCCCCAAGGAGCCCAAATCTGTCAAGATCTAAGCTTTAGAGTCACTGAATCAAGCTCCAGATACAATTGTTGACTTTGGCTGTCCACAACTGTAGTTCAACCTCCTACCCCACCTTCAAAATGTGGTCAGGGTTTGTGGCTCATCCTTACTTGGGGTTCTAGTTTAAACCAGGTTTAAACTGAAACCAAACTGCACCAGAACTGAACCTGGGGTCTGGTTATGGTTTTGCATTTATGTGAGATTTTGGAACCTGGTTAGGTTATGGTTTTGCCCAAATTGGTCAAAACCAAACCAAAACCAAACCATGGCAACCATACCCTCAGTGTAGGTGTTGCTAGACATCTAAGCCCTGAATCATATGATAATAAGTTCAAGCCCATAAAAGTTTTAAATCAAAAATAGCCTCTAAGTTTCAATTCAACAATTGTGATACAAGTAGTCCAGCTAGAGTCAGAAACATTACATCATATCTGAGTCATCCATATCATTCCTATAACTAGTAAGTCAATCAACTCATTGAGACTGACCTGAGCCCCTCCCATACCTTTTCATTCCCAATCCCTATAACTTTAGCCAACATCTGGTGGTGTTAGTAATTTCTGCAGAGCTATAAAGCATCTTCTACACCAGTTCCTAAGTAAAGTTCAGGGCATGAAATTACTTGCAAATACAAGCATACATACTGAGATAAAGTTGAACAGCTCACTGACAATGACTGAAGACCAACAACAGAACCATACCCTGGTTGTGGTATTTTCGATTGTCATCCCATATGTTGCTCAATGACACAGATCATCTCTCATGATGTGTTGCATACTCCATATACACTTCTGCACATCCTAGGGTGAATCATCAGTATCCCATAGCATCTCAAAATCCTAGAAGAATGCTTGTGTCATCTAATTCATCCATTCCATCCTCCCACTTGTATTCACATGAGAGAGCAATGTCCACCCATGATATAGCCATTTTATTGAACTTGTCCTTGAGCAACAGATAGCTATTGGGCCTGGTGGCATTGTACCTGGCAGCTGACATCAGTGCCCTTGATGGATTCTGGTCAAGATTCACTGAGCAATCCTTTGCAGGTAGCTTCAAGTTTGAGTTAGCAATTATTGCCTCAACAATATTATCGAAGATGTGAGTCATCAGTTTAAACACTGGGCTTTCCCCACCAGATTGATCTGTAAGCTCTTTGTTAAAGGCTTTCCATTGACCTGAAGCAGAAAGGGTGCCATCAGGCATTGACTTGAGTGCATTCATAGTGGTATTGATATCAAAATCCAGTTGAGGTGGTGCTAAAACTCCATAAAGGTCTGAGAGTGACTTGGGCACAGAGGAACCCAAGTCATGGAGAACATCCAATCAAGCTTCCTCAAGGACATCATTTTGGTAGGAGTGACTGGAATGGACCTTCTTTGCATGAATGGGAGACTCATGGACAACTGGGCCTGCTGCCTTGGTTCAAGCCTGGGGTGCCTGATCAGGCTGGTCAGTCACTTTTGCCCATCATATTAGATATAATGCACATTGCATTTATTATATCTAATTAGATGTATTTACTGTGGTCCCCCTGGGGGCCCCTGGGAGGTGTTTTGGAGGTGGGTATCCTACAGCCAGGGGCCCCTGGGGCCCCAAAATGGCCTTGGGACTGCCTCCAAAGACCGTGTTCTAATAATGGATATTTTCTAAGTTCACTGGCACAAGGGGAGGGGCCCCAATTATTATTCAAAATTATGTAAGTATAAATCTCTATGAGTCAATACTGGAGTCCCAGTCACTACTTCCTGCATCAGAGGCCCCATCATCTGAGCACTGCTGACAGATTAGATCTGAAGCAGCAAGGATATCCATATCTGCCAGAACAGGAGCAGGCTCCAGTTCTAGATCTTCATCATCATCAGAACTATCAACATCACTCTCAATGCCATTGGAATCTAGTTTCCTGGGCCTATCAGACTGCTGTGGTCTTGCATGGGCTGGAGCCTGTATCTGTTCTGCCAAAAGTCCTACACTGTGTGACAATGGGTGTCGAGCTGGCAATGATGGAGCCATGGCATCAGATATGACAAAAGCATCCAGTGATCGCCCCCAAGTCTGGCCAAGATTGCAAACAACTCAAAGACGTTCCAAGAGGAAGAATTTCATGTCTGAGTCTTAGATTCAAAGCTTTCATTAGAAGAATTGGCCAAACTAAGAAGAAAGATATCATACCTGTGGAAGAATTCAATAGAGTCATCATTGCAGCCAATTCCTCATTAAACCAATGTTCGAGAGAATGTCTTTCTCTCCAACAAAGCTTGAGTTCATCCTGACAGTTAGCAATGTCTTGGACAAGTTGTATTCCATTTCGAACCATTTCATCGCCCAGCCAAGGCGGAACATCACTGTCGAACTCATCATCAGCAAGACCGATGTCCTGCCAAATGTCATTATCAACATCCAGGCTGAAGAGCCCTTTCATATCAATAGATGGCGGAATGAGAGCATTTCAAGGGATACCTTGACAACCATGAAGCTTCTTCATACTTTCTCGGCATTTATTGTACTCTGCAACAAGACCCTTGACGGATTGATAACGGCGCTTGATTGCTCTGCTGGTGTGCTGCAGGGTACTATGGTCTGTAACACAATCAGATTTGCCAGTGAGCACAAGCAAATAGCGAAATAATAGATTATGAGTACACACCTACAGCCTTGATTCGAAAAGCACCAGTGAGATTATGAGTTTCGAAATTTTTCTTGCACACCCTTGCGATAATACAAGCTTTGAGGGCATGCATGTTCAGCTGATGTTCAAACCATGTGTGGTGTTTCATTTTTTGCAGTTGCTTGAATGAGACTGGATCACCAAGCTGCAATGTTGCTGTCATATCCTCATCTTGTTTTGATAAACATGAGATGACTTTCTCTTGCTCAGCAATTGCGGACATTATCTCGCCAATCTCATTCCTACTGGCAATGCTGTCCACCACTGGGGCAGCGACAAGCTGTTGCTGGAGAGCCCTGACCAAATCATGAGCCACATTAATGTGTTGACGCACAGCAAGGATCTTCTCAACAGCGTGGAAACCCTTTTTCTTGGATTGTCATTCCAAAGGTTGGCTTTGATACACTCGTTGTTCTTCAAATTGTGCTTGAAGGTACTCGTCACTGTAAATAATTGCTGACCTCTTCTGCTGAGCAAGAAAAAGACATTCCATCATCGACTTCACACGTCTCTCCAACCAGATTCCAGCCTGGGACAACTTAACATCATCTAGGTGTTCAATTTGGAGATCAAGGATGAACAACCGATGATGATATCCGGAAACACGCAGGTTGGGAATAAGATGTCAAAGGTCACTCCACAGACGCTCACAACCCTCACCATCTGTCAGCCCCCAGACATCCCCCTTCTGAGGATGATACCACAGCTGGCACACCCATTGATGACCATATGTGTGAAAAACACTGATGGCAAATATGATGTGTGGCATCCACTGTGGCAGAAGATCCCATTTGAGAGCACTGCGGTGGATCTGGCAGCCAATGTCATACAGGATACCAACTTGCCAATGCTCAGGAAGCTCAGCCATGACTGCATCGATAAGGGCGAAGGCATAGAACTGCTGTTCACCAGGAGTCCACATACTGGCATAGACAATCACACGATCATGTTGGCAGACCGCAGCTATCACTCCAGTGTCGGAGAAATGGTCCCCAGGTGTCTTTATTCTGTTTCCATTGGCTGCCACAAAGGACTTGCCACAGGAATCAAGAGACGAATTGGGGACTCGTAGCCCTGGTTCTATTGCGTCTCCATGATCATCATGAGGTGCATACTCGCCTTTGTTAGATCGTCTTGGGGCTTTGGCATTATTGCCTTCATGTTGCATGGAGCGCGTGGCCTTGACTCTCACTTTCCAAGCTTCCAGGAAACTGTGGGGTACTTCGTGTGTTCCTGGTGCAATGATGCAAGGATCTTGGACACCAGATTGTTTCTTGTGGCCTGGACATCGGTCATAGTCCTTGTTTCAGCGCAAAGCAAAGCAAGCATCAATGCATATGAAGAGTTCAGGGCTACAAAGGGTGCTTCATAAGTAAGAGTTAAGAACTACATAGACATTACTTACAGCTTGCTTCCTGTGGTCTGACTGCCAGCTCCAGCACATAATGGGCATCGAGAATGAATATAATCAGATGGAGTAAGATGAGGATTACAAGGGGGTCCAGGTTTGGGACATCAGTACTTGGCAAGTTGCCATGAGAAACAGTGGGCACACTCTGAGAAGCAGTGGGCTTGCGAATAGTGAGGCCGTCGCTGCTCAGGGCACTGACATACAGCCGGTATAGAAGAAGGATTGGGAGCTCCGATGACTGTCAAATAAAACTCTGGTTCAGCCAGTGTGTAGATGGGAGACTGTATTTCTGTTTTTATTCAATGGGCTGGTTCGCTCTGATGGTTGATCACTCTCTAACAAGTTGTGTATGGTATTCAGTGATGGTAAGGCGATGGTATGGACTAGCTATAGTCAATGATATATTGTGGGATGCTTATGAAAGGCTTATACGTGTTGTATTGAACTGTTTACTGCTATTTGTGTGTACCTATTTGTGTCCTCCTGGTCAAAATGCGGATTCTAAAGAGGGTTCTGGACTAGTTTAAGCTTGATTCAGTGTGTCAATGTATTTCTTTCTTCTTCTGACTTGACTTTATTATTACTCACCTTTCCTTGGATGTCCAGCAACTCTAACCTTAGGTCCTGCAACTATCCTTGGCTTAGTATTTCATGTAGAGGGCTTCCAGTGACTTAGTCTTAACAACCTTGTATATGACTTAGCTCCAGATGGCTTTCAGATCAGTACTCTCTTCAGATGCAAGCAGATTTGTAGACAGTAGTATATTCCAGTAGTGAGAAGATGATGGGGGGATACAGGAAAATCTACCAGCTTTTATACCTTTCTGAAGGTGGCTGTGTTTAAAGAATATGACTCACTCCTAGGTGAGTCATATGTGAGAACAATAGGGTTGTCAAGGAGGGTGAGTCATTCATGAAGTGGTTGCAAGATAGGTGAGTCATTCATGAACAGAACAAAAGGGTTGCTAAGAAGGTGTTATCTTTCATAAAGTGGTTGCAAGGAGGGTGAGTCATTCATAAACAGAACAAAAGGGTAGTCAAGGGAGTGTTATCTTTCTTATCTGTGAGGTTCTAGAAGTTATTTGTGGCAATGGAAGATGAAATCAAAGGATATTTCCGAGTTCTTGGAGATTAATTTGTTTGTAGTCCAGTGGTTAAGATGTTTTTGTTGCTGGTTGATAATGGGGACAAGTGCATGGGATGGGATTCGATGCAGAAACAACAGTTTACATCCGTAATAGACGTTCTTTGTATCATTCAATGTGGATTTTTAACAGCTTTCTGGGCGCAGTGGTTCCGAGCAGATCTGGTGTAAACTGACAGAGAAATTCGTTTTTTACTGATGGGTGTTGATTCTGATAGTAATATCGTTCTGTAGAGTTCAGTTTCAATCTGCTCTTCGCGTGCTTGGTATCGTTGGATGCGGATTTTTTATATCTTTCCAGGCGCGGTTGTTCTGAGAGGATTTAATGCGAACTGACGGAGAAATTCGTTTTTTACTGAAAATCCCGAATTTTGACAGTAATACTGGTCTGGAGAGTGAATTTCTGGTCCGTTTGACTTGTGTTTGGTACCATTCGAAAGGTATGAATCGTAGCTTTCCGAGAGTTATATGGGCGTACCTCTCCGATCAAAACTGACGGAGTTATAGAACGAATTCGATTTCTGTGCATAGCCGTAATTGATTTCATAATAGGTCACATGATCATTCCAATGGCTGGGATCAATGGATATTCGCATTTTCTGATACTGGATGTTTTTATCTTCCACACCGGTGTGTGATAGGGGTGATCACATCAATCTTTGGTAAAGGTATCACTTCAGACATGACAGCCTCTTGTTCGATGGGGTCTCAGGATAGGACTTCCTGACGGGCAATGCCTATTTGCTTGTCCATTTCAGCATTGACAACTCATATCAGAACTTGATACTGGTGCAGTGCAGTCCCAAATCTCCGATGGAACGAGTCTTTTGCATCGAATACATGTCCTCTCTTTGACAAGAACATTGTGAGAGCATCACACCATGCAGCTTCATTTGGAGTGAGATGGATGAATAGTGTCGCAGTGAATTCCAGCATTTCCAGGCTGATTGCAAGGGCCAGATAAACAGGCAAGCAAGGAAATAATCCCTGCTTTACTAGTTGAACTGGAGCACTCACAGTTGTACATCGACACATGTGTAACTCAATGCTACCAAGACCTATGGAAGTCTGTCTGTTAGTTAGAATCTAACCATGATATTAAGGCAAAACTACGTACAATCCATGTAAACAGTAGTAACCACCTTAAATACTGCAGGGCCACCACATGAACACTCGACTGACACATGATCTATGTGAGATTGGCCCCACTTCGACCAGCGTATGTACTCCATATATGGACAAATTAAGGAGGGGATAATCTCATGATCCCACCTCCATGCTGCGGCAGCCCGGCGACATGCATGATGAGACAGCACCTGCTCCACTGAGAAGTGATCTAAACCTCTGGCATATGTTGGATATTGTACAGAAAACGGGTGTTCCACAGCTTCTGGCAATGGAGCCTCATGACGAGGGGTACTATCACCACCTACTGCAGTAGAAAACAGTGATGTGTGGCGTTCCTTGTCATGGAGATCGACAGATGACATGGCAGATGATACAGGTCGATGATAACGGGGTGCTGAGATTGCTGGTCGTGCAGGCCGGTTAACAGCCTTATGCACTGGCATGACGGTAACAAATGTGCCAGTCTCCTCGTCCAACTTCCACACAGAAGAAGTTGTGATCGGTGCTAGTTTCTTAGGGCCTTTACGACCTGTCAAACTTGAGGGCTCCTGTGGAAGAATTGTTTTGGGAGCCACTGATTTCTTTGAGATCCCACGATGGGCACGTCTGGGAGGTTTTGGACAAGTATCGGCCACATCCTGGAACAAGGCCACACCTGCCTTGAAGGCATTTGTATATGTGGAGGAGGGGTCGGTCATACTGTTTTGTGGTGGACTGGACCCCCGTTTTCTCTTTCTCAAGCCACTGGTATTTGGGTCGTGGGTTGACATATTCTCACTAAGAGAAGATTGTGAGGTGAATTTCACTGAGGGCTGCATAGAGCAGAGATACGCACAGGATAAAACAGTTGTGGAGATAATAGTTAACACTGTTACACCTCACTCGACCTGGGGCGCACAGACCAACAGAATGCAAGCCCACAGATGAGCACAATGAGCTGTGAGTGTCAACGAAGTGTGCTGATGGGATGCACCAATGGGATATGCTACCAGAGAGCAATAAGGTGATATCCAATGGCACCTCCTGCTGATGGAAAGCCATGACATGAAGTGTAGCCCAATGTCTAGCTTGAAGTTGCAATGGAGCAAATGCCAAAACACGATGGAAGAACTGTGGGACCCAGAAAGTGATAGGATGAGATTATGAGTCCTGCCAACAGATGGAGCTGTTCAACTCCTCGGATTCTGCCGATGAGGGGTACCAAACAAGTAATAATAACATTGTCGCAGAGAACAAATGATGTAGGAACAAGCAATGTAGATAAAAAAAAACCCATATGTCAAGGCAGCTCAATGACCAGATGCCATTTCATATTGGATTTAATCCCAAAAGTCTCCAAGACTCCAAACTCTTCAGTGTACCCAAACCAATCCAAAAACCTGACCAGCTCATTGCAAAGAACCACATGTGAGGGAGAGAGTCTGGTCTTAAATGTTGCAGGCTTTCTTGACCAGAAGGCATGAAGCAGCATCATAAACCGTCGAATCCCGAGACTGATAGAGTTGTGGCCTTCATTCTGCTCTTGGAGGGTAATACACATCTCAAAATCGTCAGTGGTGAAGGAACATGTGGCCATTTTGTGTACATTACCAGGCAATAGTTGGGGGGAAGAGGGTGGAGGTCATGCTCAAGAAATTGGGGCCCCATCTGTGCTGAGTTGATGTGAATACTGGGTGCAACGGTAAGTAAGGCATCCCGTTCCTCCAGTGACCGTGCTCGATCATACACCACAGAGGCATAATGCAAGTCCATAGCCTTGCACCCAATTCCAGCATAATCAACATTGGGGAGTGTGATAAACTCAACACCTAGATAATTTCGCGCCTTGGCTATTGCATGAATATTCTCCAAGGCACTTTGTGCCCATATCTGGTCCTTAAAATAGATGAACATCTTGTACACAATACGTCCTTGACTCTTTGACCATTTTTTGTTGGCACGAGAGTGACTTGTTGCAGCATCGACGAATTTCAAGCTCCTCATATAGGTGATGCAATCATAGACGAATTCTTCAGGCTCCGTCATATAGTGAGCATCTGTCTTCAGCTCATCAACCTGCCATTTGTTGATGGCAACAACATACCACATCCCCAAAGCAGGGATGGAAGCCATGGCAGCAGGGAAACAGCAGGAAAGGCAACAGGAGCAGGAGGGATAACTGAAGAGGGGGGGCAATTGCAGTGGGGGGGGCAACTGCAGTGATGGGGGCAATGGGTGTGGGAGGGGCGACGGATGCAGGAGGGGTAACCCAATGGGGGGAGGCAACTGCAGCAGTGAGGGCAGCTACAGCAGGTGGGGTGACTGGAGCAGGTGGGGCGACTGGAGCAGGAGGGGCAATGGGAACAAGGGGGACGACAGGAGCAGGAGGACAACAAGAGTGGGAGGGATGACGGGAGTGGGAGGGATGATGGGAGTGGGAGGAACAATGGGAGTGGGAGGAACAATGGGAGTGGGAGGAACAATGGGAGTGGGAGGAACAATGGGAGTGGGAGGAACAACAGGTGTGGGAGGAACAACGGGTGTGGGAGGAACAATGGGAGCAGGAGGAACAATGGGTGTGGGAGGAACAATGGATGTGGGAGGAACAATGGGAGCAGGAGGAACAACAGGTGAGGGAGAAACAACGGGTGAGGGAGAAACAATGGGTGAGGGAGGAACAACGGGTGAGGGAGGAACAATGGGTGAGGGAGGAATGACAGGTGAGGGGGAAACGATGGGTGAGGGAGGAACGACAGGTGAGGGAGGAACGACAGGTGAGGGAGGAACGACAGGTGAGGAGGAACGATGGGTGAGGGAGGAATGACGGGAGCAAGAGGGGCAACAGGAGCAAGAGGGACGATGGGAGCAGGAGCGGGAGTGGGAGGGACAGTGGGAGTGGGAGGGACAGCAGGAGCACAAGGGACAGCGGGAGCAGGAAGGGTGACAATAGGAAGCAGAGGCAGACTATCAACTGAGATGGAGCTGAACTTCATCTCCATTGCAGATTGCTCTCCAGCATCCACAGTGTTCAGACAGCTCCCATGACGAGAGGACTCAGCATCCAACCATGAATCCTCTCGTTGAACAGATGAGGGGGCAATGGAGGTCATGTCAGCAGGAATGTAATTGGACTCATTGGGGAGGATGAGAGCTGGAGGCCTGCAAGATGGAAAAATTGATTCCAATACAGAATCATGTTGACGGGGATAGTCAATGACCCCTTGAATTGTGTCAACTGTAAACTGAACCCTTGCCGCAACAACCTCAGTTGGGCAGAGAACCTTCCAAGGCTGAATCCCAGCACAGTTACGAAGGTTGGCCATAACCAAAACCCCACAGTCTATGACTCCTGTCTGCTGTGGAGACTAAGTAACCATGGTCAGAAAAGAACTAGTGACAAAAGATCTCACTCACAGTCTCCTCAGACCCAACAAAAGTCCATGCCTCAAGGTCAAAAGAACATGACTTGTGGGCAGCGAGGTCTGCCAAGTATTTGGCCACAATCATCTTAATAAATTCGAAGTTGGGAAGCCAAAATATTGAGTCCAGGTATGTGACAATGCATCTCTTGAAATCAATAGAGACAACTGCCCAGTGGTTCTGGGATCCGAGATGGATTGGCATGACAATTCACTCCATGTACATAAAGACGGGATGACAAAGATTTTTGTGCCATGATGCCACTTTGGTGAAACCATCATGCAAGTGTGAGAAGAAAAAAGTGTTGAAGACATGGACAGTAGGGCAAGCAAACATCTTCAGCACATCAATATACGAGTTGATGGCATCATCATTGACCTGACTGACTTGAAGCATACTGAGACCTTCAGGAGAAGGGAGGTGGTGAGGCCATGGCTTCTGCCCATACTTCCTGTTGGCAACATTCTGAATCTGAGCCAGGAAAAGGGTTGTTAAATTCAGCTGCACTGAAAAGTTTGAAAGCCACTTACACTCATTAGGACTATCTGGGGCAGATCTGAATAAAGATGGCAGGCCGCGAGGTCCCCAAGAGCCAAAGTCGTGAGCAATGGATCCAGCGGAGGATTGACCTGTGCTGATTCTAGTGCACCAGGCACATTTGGATTCAGAAGTGGGAAAGTAGAGGGAGGAAAACTTCAAGCACAGAAGAAGGGGCCCAGACCCAAGAACTTTGCCACCACTTTGTAGGACTTCATCATAAGTGGTATGAAAGGGCATTGGGGGGTTGCAGCCATCAAGGTTTCGAGAAGCGCCTGCTCTTCATAGCATAGCTTCCGTCCCCATCCCCTGGATTGGGAGTAGTCCCCTGGGTAGCCATGACTAGGGGCCGAGAACCAAGGGAAAGGATGTTCAACAGGGGGGACATACTCCACTGATATGGGGAGGAAATTATCCCCAGGTGCGGGTGTGACATTTGTCGGGTTCTCCCAAGGTATCTTCGCGCAACCCACCCTGTCCCAAACTGTCTCCAACCATGGTACAAAAACTGAGACAACAAACACAGGAACTCCATCTCGCTCTAATCCCCTGATGACCCCAAAGACACAAGAGTCCTCCATGTCATCCTCACAGAAGACAGCACCAATAAGTTTGTTATCTACCCCAAAATGGGGACAAGGCATCCCGACTTCTTGCGAGAGGCAGGCAACAAACTTGCGCATCAACCATTGCGCATATCCTCGACACAAGTAACCATACTGAAGGAATATCTCCACATCCACCATAATTCGCACTTTGGTGACATATGAGTATTTAAAATGATATTGGACATCACCGCCATGATGCTTGCACGATGGGAGAGGAACAGGGACATGGAGGCCGTTTCTCTGCATCTGGGAGTGCCACCCCCAGGCAAGGGTGCTTGCAGAATGGACAAAATTGGCCAGAGGATTCAAATATGACTCCTTCAGGTAAAAGCAAGCACCCTGAGGAACCAGGTCATCAGGTCCAGGCATATTTGGATCAGCTGGGTTGCGATAAAGGTAAGGGAGGTAGGGGAGATGTTTATTCCACTTCTGAGGGAATCAAGTGAAATCAGAGGGGTGACTAAGCTGAGAGTGACTGTGGAGGGTGTATCATTGGTTAAGGGTATCAGGGGACCATGGCCCATTGAGCACCATACTGCCTTCATATGAGGAAAAAGAAGGCTTGGGGTTTGACCAACCATCTGGGAGCTGATCGATGTACTGGAAGGACCGACGACTGTTGCTGTACGTCAAGCACCAGGGTTGTTGAAAAAAATGTGGCCATTCCGAATTGGAGACTAAGTACATATTAGCGATAGTGCAACAAGCACAGTAGGACAGAAACGTACTAATCTCGTCTGATATCTCGACTGAGGCAAGGGTGAGCAAGAAGAGGTCTGGATATTCTTTGATTGGACAGTGGGTGGTCTTCAACAGCTGTCCTGAGCCCACCCACATCAAGGGTTCTGTGATATCTGCAGTTAAGGTACATAAGACAAGTCATGCGACGTGAGCTGACCCACGTATGCTCAGCAGAAGATTCTAACAACTCCCAGGTAACGAGGAGAGTAGATAAGGAAACCACATTCCATGTTGGAAGTGCCGAACTAACAAGTTCTTGATCCTTGCAAGGATGATGCAACACTCCAGAGGGTATCACAGCATCCCCAGCAGGGGGGATCTTGAACCATTGAATCATTGCTACAGCCGAGTTGCTGACCCTCACGGGGATGATGCAACGCTCCAGAGGGCGTCGCAGCATCCTCAGCAGGGGGGTCATGTATATGGCTTGCGGAAAAAGATGACATAGAGGTCAGAAATCCCCGAGCACCAGATCCTGTGAATTTCACCTAGCCCATTTTGGGCCTGAATCCCATTTAGATTATGTTTAATCGGTAGAAAGGGGCCTCAAAATAGCGGTAAAAAACAATTAGTAGGATCCCAACCATACCTCCATCAGCAAGCAGAGATATGGAACTATATGGAACTACTAAGAGATTGCGACGGCAGTGTAACCTCGTTCCTCGCTTAAACAACAATTTTGGTTCAAAATCATGCAGGAATTCGGGGCTGGTTTAGGGATCGATAAAAATCATTGATGACTAAAGCAAGCACCAACACTCCCTTTCCCTTTCCTCAAATTTGCCATAATGGCTACCCTGATTTCCGATCTCGATCTGGCCTACAACCAGATCCTTAGTGCCAGTGGTCTCTTCATTGTCCAGGACAGTACAGCCAGTGGGCATGTGAAACCCACATCAGTGTTTGTGACAGCATTTCTTTGAGCAATGTTGGAGTGTGCCCCACCAGAAGGCCGCCAGTATGTCATCAATGTAATCAATATGACAAAAGGGGTCCCCAAGGCACTTCAGTCACTTGCTTCCTTCTGGTTTCATTGGTTCATTATACCTAGTGTGTAGCCTTGATAACCCATCAGCACATCAGTCAAGTCTTTTGACAACGGGAATAGTGAAGGCACGGGGCACAAGGACTCCGAGTCATTACAGTGCAGATACTCAAAACTTTGCGGCCCCTGTTGAGGTTGAGCCGGCATCCAGGACCAAAAAATTCGATGATGCTGTGAAATTGCTTGCTCATTCAATTTGTTCAAATATGGGTAGCTGATACAGTGATACTAGGTCAAGGAATGGGAAGGCTATCATACATCCATTTACTGGGAAGTGTTGGAAGAATGTGAAACGGACGAACCTATCACTCCAGTACAGATTGGTCATATCATCCCCCTCTCCATGAATTCACCAAAGAAAGTTAGTCCATGATCTGTGCCCTCTTGCAACTTCCATGTTAACTGGACCCTAGGCCACCGATCTTGGCCAGATGTGGGATGTTATTCAAAGCTATGGAGGACTTCAACCTGGCGAGCTCACAGGTGATTGGATTAATGAACCTTTTAATCACCTGGTATTCGGATACCTTGAGCACTTCACATTTGATACTTTCCGGTGGTCTCTCGTTCCAGATGTAAGCTTTGTCATGGTAGAGCTTATCCAACTCTAACAATTTCATCTCAGCCCAAAAATAATCCACCCCTTCCACACCACTATGTAGTCAAAACATTCTCTGGGCGTCGCCCAATTTCAGGAACACCCAAGGAGGGAACTGCCGTTAAATTGTTGATCATCATAACGAAAATGACACTGAAGACCTGCCCAATCCTCGATTCTTGAGGCTTCACGTGGCAGTCGCCGGAGTAATCCATATGAGCAGCACCACAGAGTACGTCGAAAACTACCTACGAGATCTTCAAGACACACACATCTTTGCTTCCGATGGGACAACCTTGACTATGCAATTATTTATGGTTCACTCCCTGGCGAAGGTATGATATTGTTGGCCTTGGCTGTGATAAATAACTGTTCTGAAACATTTCTCATGCACACATGTAGCTCATTATGGTGTAACACCATGATTTTTCCTTCATGCTTTGTTAGTTGTGATGATGTTGTACGTGCCATAAGCACATGAAAGAAATTTTATGTTACAATCCCTCTTCTGTTACTATGCATTATGCTGAAAAAATGGATGTAAACATGCCCTTGGAAAGCTCTGAGAAGCTCTAAGTGATTAATAGCAAGGGACTGTCAGCAACTTGATGCTCTGCAGCATATTTAAGGGTGATACCGCATCCAGTGTCATCATCAGACCAGGACCCCAGCACCTTGCCTGCAATAAACTGAGGAGATGAGCAGGAACCTGAAAAAACGTCAATCCCTTTGCTTGAAAGTTCTGTTTGTCTTTTCGGAAGGCAGTTGTAACTGGATATGGTTCAGCATGGTGGCGGTGGAGCACC
>MU129065.1:114640-149222 GCA_014904985.1 Hydnum rufescens UP504
AATCTTATCAAGCAACTTGCATTATCATCACCTGCTCACTTCATGTGTGCTCAAGTCCATTGCCAGGGCAAGAAGGATATCAGGGGTTAATATATGGCCTACAGATGGTCCATATGATGAAATCCTCCATATTCTCGCACTGCTTGGCACACGATGTGTATGGTTCAAGTGCTATCTCAACCATTGCTGGATGAGACCTTTGGGTATGTCTCTCACTTATGGGTGATAAAAAATGGAGTGGCATTAGATCGCCTCAATTCAAAAAACCCCTAATGATGTGTAGGACCAAGAGAAGTTTTGAATACTTCTATACACTATCTATACATGCTTGTACTGTACTGCATTTAGTGTAAATCGTATTTTGTTTGTGTTTGTGTTTCCCGGGAATATCCAGCGTCCAGCAGTAAAAACATACATAGTTCTACTGTTCCGCTCCTGCGTGGCATAGACTTCTTCAGTTTCCACACGCAGCATTGCACTCTATTCCACCTCGGCATGGATTTAGGGTGACACGCAAAACACAACTACGCTGTTCAGTGTTCCTTTCCACCTAGAGTGGGAGGTATGTCTGGAGCGCAAGTTCTCAGTTCTCCTTTGCTCTCACACCTCGGTGCATGTTGCAAGTGGTGATCTTTACTCTGGCAGCAGTCTTCTCCAGTATGTGGGTATGAAATCAAGACTCAGACTGCAAAGAGCAACTCGTGGCCACGACATGCGCAGTCACCACACCCATGAGCTCCAGTACTGGAACAAGCGCAATGTCTGGATATTGTGCCAGATCTTAAGAGGTCTTGCGACCTGCTGCCTCACAAAGCGCTGTACGACTCAAATTTCAGCACCCGTTAAGAGAAACCCCTTCCGACCACCAGCCAGCCTAGTGGGAGCATTCCACCAGCCCTAACCCCCAGAACGTCGCTTAACTAGACTTTGTGGTGAGATCCCATCACGGAGGGTGCTTATAACTTCCCTACACCGTCGAATGAAAATACAACAAGGCTACTAGCTCATCATCTCATTCGGATATTTATCAGCGTCCTCGTCAGCATGACCACCATTGCTGATTTCGATTAATGTGAAAGATTTTGGAACACCATTTTGGAACATGGACTTGAGGATGGTCAAGCCCAGTGTGACGCAGGGAGATGATGGATTTCTATGCTACTGGGGCATTCTTTCTTTGACTCTATCAATGCTGGTGGCTGTGCCTGCGTATCATGGCCCAAAATCTTTTCAGTTGCGATCTGACGATGAGAAATCACATGAGGTTATCCCCCTGGTCTCTTGGACATCCAATCCCCTCCGTATTCATGATTCATGTTATTCCCATCACCGCGCACACCAAAACCAGTCAGCATAATTGTATATTTAGTTAGGCCCTTTTGCCTTGCTTTATTCCCAATCTGAAGAGCGGTTTTTAGGTGGGGGCCCTGGGCCCACTGGGTGATTTCATAGGCATGAGAACAAGGGCCCATGGGGCCCCTTGCTCTGAACTTGCCTTTCGGTATCAGCCCCATGTATGGACCAGCGAGATTCAAGGCCTTGTTTCAGACCAGTCAAAAAGGTACCTTCATTCAATTTGATTGCATGGGTAGGACCTAATTACAAGGTTAATTATATTGGATTTAATAAATTGGAAGTACTAGGGTTTTGGAAGACGAAAGGAAGGGATGTTGAATGGGAGTAATTTATTGTAGAGAATTATTGAAGATACGATTCCCAGGCAATTCCTGATTTGAATCCATTTGTTGTCGCTACATGTCCCCAAGCCAGACGAAGTATCAAAATTGTTAGATGCAGAGGGAACATTCGCAAATGTTGACTGCAGGAGGCCATTGGTCCAAATGTGAAACCCATTGCTGGACGTCCTGAAATCAGATACAAGAAATCATGAGGGTTGAAGCGGCGAGGAACTTGGAAGCATGGAATATTTGCCATTCAATCTGCAGCAAAATTGAGTGTAGAGGGGATGCATGCCAATCGTATTCCTGTATTCGGTGGATCAACGGCGGATGAACTCAAGGTCCAGCCACCAATATTTGGTTAATTAGGTGCAGACTGCGAAAATCTGGTATGACGATAGACGTGGCATCATCACTTGTACTTGCAGGATTTGGAGTTGAAGTTCCAGGAAGGATGGGCATGGCTTCTGCATTGGCCTTCAGGTCACTAGACTTATCATTTGTACGGTACCGATATAGCACGAACCTTTCCCTTTCCCTTTCGGAGGGCTTTGAGATACCATTGCGACGCTTAGCACCTGCACATGCATGCACAGCAAATACACGGGCTGCTCGGTTGCTGCTCTGGATATCTCCCATAGAGTCGACTGCACCTACCTTGCGTCCTCGCACACAGTAGACGGATATCACTTGTTCCGGGATCAATGATCAATCACAACGTGTCATCGCCATCTTTCTATGCGCACCCCAGCCTCCACCTTGATCGGCGCAATCTATTTCCTTGTGGAACTGAGTCACAGAAAACTCCACTGGGATGCATCCCATGCTTGTTCGTAGTCGCGTGATGTGGGGCAGGCATTCAGTTTCAAACTGAGGCCATCCAAATGATCGGTACGGTATTGAATCAGGAGGCTGGCAACATACACCCAAGGTATGATGGATGGAAACACTGTATAGTGTTGGAAGGAACAAGTTCTTGATGTATTTTGAAGCCGCGAGTTATGCCCTGGTCACGTCGCTTGAAGTTCGTTATCGCGCTCTTTTTTCTCTGCCCTTGATGCCACTTTGCAAGACTGCTCCTCGATCAAGCCTCGATGACAACACCTTCACGAAAAGCTATCAAGTGATTTTTGAAGAATTGACAGCCGCCCGCTCGATCAAGCTCTAATCTCGGGGGAGCGCAGCATGATGCATTCGGCTGTGCTGCATGTGCATGGGAACGTTCCACACCCATATCCATGAATGGTGCTGAATTCGAAACTTGACATCGATGTCACCATCTTCGCCCTTGAAAGTATCTTCTTTATCACGACTTCAATGAACTTGGGCACCTTCAGTGCCGTCGTTTAAGTTTGAACATCCATTCTTCCACCCTTGAGGATTGACGACAGTACGGAGTTCATCAAGCCAATTTACGAGCCTGAGAGTCGCCATTGAATGATTCCTTTCTACTTGATATACGCATCTGTGAGCTCGGCTTTGGGATACGAGACACAACTGGAGAGTACGTGAATATAGTACATTAGTATATACACAAAAAACTTTGAGTTTACGTTACAGGGGGGAAGTTCTCAGATTTTTCGTTTCTAGCTACCCATTGAATGGATTGGGTGATCGCCTAAGGGGTATAACGTGCTGGATTTGCCAAACGTTGGAGTTGGTGAAGTGTACAATTGGATATGTCGCCAACGCCTGCGAGCATCATTAAAGCTTGGCAAAGTGTTGCCACAGAGTCATGAAGGTCCGTAGGAATTGGACCCATACTATACGGCTCTCGCCGAGGGTTAGGTGATCTGACATCTCTCTAGGGGCCCCCATGGAAATGTATCTTATTAGACTAGATAAATGCAAGGCTAATGATATCTAATTAGACATGGATAATTGGCTGACCAGCCTGGATGACTTTTTGTTGAGCGATGATGATAGTGATGATCTTGTGCCTTTGAAAGTGAGGGGCAATGCCAAGCCCCATCCTAAGGCAGTTGTGTCCCCCCAACCTATCTCCCAGTTGTCTGAAGAGCCAAGTTCGGGTGAAGATGATGAGGATCTCAAAGGAGGGCCATTCACCATCCTGGAGGTAGAAAAGATTAAGGCTGAATACGCAGCGTTCGACAAGCGAATTGCAGGACTGGCGAGGGAAATGGGTCGTAGTGTTAATTCGATTCAAAAGATTGGTGGACGGGTGTCACGAGTAGTTAATCCATGTAGAACTACTGCCTGGAATGTGTTCCAATCCAGCTATCCTACCAACCCAGACAAGTCAGTGAGCCAATCTGATTATACCAAAAATACAGTTCGCCCTGCCTATGATGAGCTTGTTAAGAAGTATGGAGGAGAGAGGTCTGAGGATTGGGCAGCAGAATCAACTCGCATGGTTAAGGAGTACACAGAGACCAGGGAGGCAATAACTGGAGACATCGCAAAGCATGGGGGGGAAGTTGCAAAAATCATCGCTAGCCACAAGAGGGCATGGCAAAAGGATTTCAGGGTCTTGGCAAGCTTTGGGGTGCATTGCAAGTTGACAGTGCTTGCAGATAATGCCTGCTCTCCTGCTGCTCATGCTCAGAATGGGCAGCTATTCGGAACTGTGGAGATGGAATTGTACTACAAGTCCAGGCGTGACTTCAAGTCTCATGTTGGGGACGTATACACATTTATATTGTCTGCCAAGGCAGGGGTTAGGGAGGCGGAGGAGCATAAAGCTCGGACCTTGCGACATGAGCGAGAAGAGGCCTTTAAGAACCCCAATAAGGCAAAAGGGAAGGTTTTGAAAATGCTGATTCAGCTATTTGGTAAGTTTGCTTGATGCATAGCTTCTTGACAGTTCCTATGCTAATCCTGCTTGAGTAGAGCCATTCATTCGTTGGACGACATTCCCTTGGCAGAAATTGCCCCAAAGACTCCTCTCACACAACTTGAGGATTGATGGAGTTCTGCCATTGTCTCGCTTCCGGCTTCTCGGTTCACTCTCGATCGATCACTACAATGTCAGTGAGATCCAAGCCATGTATAATGCTCTAGAGAATGGGCAGCTCAAAGTGTCTGAGTGTACCCATGAGGAATCAAACTCAGGGGAGACCGCACTCATTACTGATAGTGGTGGCCAAGTGCTAATGATGGTAGCGAGTGCATTGGAAATGATTGGGGCCAAGAAGAAGCTAGATTCGCAGAGGGCAGCTGAGCGGCGGTTGTGAGGGCTCAGGCAGTGGATAAGAGGATTGATGGTGAGGACTCTGGAGGGGATTCTGATGGGCATAGTGGGAATGGGCCTCCAGTCAGGAACCCAAGTCACACTGTCATGGTGAACTTGGACAGGATTGCGACCCAAGGATTGGGGAAGAGGCCGCGGAAGGGTGGGGATGATATTAATCAGCCACGCAAGATGAAGTGCCTGCAAGTCAAGTCCGCTGAGTTCATTGATGACTTGGATGAAACCCCAACTGCTGGACCGTCCCACCTCCACATGCAAGCTACGAGTTCTCATCATAATGATGTGCAACAGCATTCTGCACTCTCAATTGACAGTGGGGCTACTGTTGGGGTTCCCCTTCAGCATACCACTGGGGTCCCAGTTGTGCCAACGTTCAATCCACATGATCCATTTTCTATGATGGATGATGTGCCAATTCCAAATGGGGACGACATGAGTTTCCCTTTACTTGATCCTTTGTTATTTCAAGGCCCGAGTTTGAAGCACTTGTAGCACAATACCAAAGTAGATATGAAGTAGACCGGTTTTATTAATGGTTTCTTAATGCATTTGTACTGTGGCCTTAATGGAAGGTTGTTTTATTTAAGAATTCTAAGTTGTTCCTTCAAGGCAGAATGGAAAGGCTCGCAATAGTGGTCTTCAATTGAGTCTGCTGAAGTCCCGAGTGCTAAGTCCTAATTTTGGTCAATTTCGGCCAACTTTCAGCCCAAGAGATTTCAATGGGCAGACCGAATTCGGCCGAAATAGTGATCGACCTCCTTAGGTACCATTATCTGCCCGGAAGTGGTACCTAATTGGGTAGGCTTAGATGACTGACCAAGGTGAGTTGCTATCGGAGCTTGACCCAATTGGCACTATGGGTCCTCCTGGATGCACCTGATCCAGATGGCAGGAGAGCCCCAGCCTCCCTGGAAAATGGTCCTCATAGGGCAAGAAATCCGCTGCCATGTCATAGATGGTATAGGCTATCTAGACATGGCTATCCGAGTTCTCGTCTATGTACTGGGGCTCCAAGCAGGGTTCTCCCTGTCCATTTTCATACCACCTCTAGGCTCGCAGGTCTAATCGTAGATCTGAACGACGCTCATTCAAAGCAGATCTGGGAGGGTCTCGCCTTATTGGGTGCTCCCATCTGGGGAATCCGTATACGGAACCTTAAGCCCCCAATAGAACTTCTACCCTGGGGATCTACGAAGGAGTCTGACGTCTGGAAGGAGGCCTACGAACTGGAAAGGCCCTCCGTTTGCTTGGTACCCAAGCCCTCATGGCTAACCAAACAAGTGCAACACCACTTCGAGGAGAAGCTGAGGGACCTCACCAACTGTCAGCTCAGCCACCTGCCCGTTCTGCACTGGGTCATAGAGCGAGGGCACCCCAAGCAGGCCGAATCTCCAGGCCCTTTCCATCGGATGCACCTGGCCCACCTGAAGCAGATTAAGAAGTTCTCGAATGAGAGCTACTATGAGGCCATACTAAAATGGCTCCAACTGTCCCCCAATATCAGCCTTCACATGGCTTTTCACAAACTACAGGAAGCCATGGGCAAGGCCACCATCCCTAATGTGAACCTCCCTGCCTCCAGGCAGTTCCCTTTCATCCCTTCTATTCTCCACGGCAACTTCTCAGTCCTGGAATCCTCAGCACAGTAATTTGGCCTCCTCTGGGTTAAGCCAGCGCCGCTCAGTCCCTTGGCTCATGCAGACTCCCTAGCACAGCGGATCTCCAAACCCACCACACGTATATTTGAAGATCCCGATGAACTTGATGAATTTGACCAGCCTTCCTCCAGCACTCACCCTTGATCAGCTTCGCCAGAGGAAAGGCGAGTCTGCCACAAGTCTATCCACCCCACCAGTGCAGAAGACGACAGAGAACTCTCCCCATACAATGAGGATCTGACCCTGTATGCCGATACAGAGCAACCAGAAGCCCAACTCCCCCTCCAAGCCCTGTTGCAGACCCCCTCACCCCCGCTGAGGTTCGCGACACCTTACCAACCAGTAGTATGCCTGCTCAGGGTGAGGCTTCCCCTGCTGACTCCCTGCCTATAACCTGGGGAGTTCCTTCACACCAATTGCTACATCGCTACCCTGTTCGATTGGCCCCATTTGTATTCTTCAATTCCCTTGAAGACTTAGAGTGAGAACTCTACATTCACTATCAGGGAGTCATCGGGTCCTGGTACCTTGATGACAAAGAACTCATCCTTCTGTTCAACGATGAGGCGCGAGTGCACTGAGTCGCTATCAACCAGATACAAGCTGCAAAGGACTACCCCACGGAGCCTTCAGCCAAAGCCATCCCCTTTGTAGATGACGAACATTATCACTCTTGGTCCCCCAATGCAGTGTACGCTGCTGAGTCAGCCATTACCTCTTGCCGAGAAGCTTGCAAGTCTATCTGGCCAGCTTTACCTCCTGGCGCAATCCCCGCGGATAGGGGCTGTAGCACTATCATATCTGCCCTCAAGCATTTCATCAACCCAGCCTGGAACGAGAAAGCAGAGGGCTCCTCCCCAAAAAGACATTACCTGATGTCTCGCTACTACACTTCCCCCCCTCTCCTAGTCTCTTGCCTCGAAGAGAGACTTGATTGGCTCATGCGGGCTGGCATATCAGCCACTAACCCTCTCAGGGAGGCTTCTGAATTCTTCAGGTCTACCCTAAGCTGTCACTTATCTTACAATGAGCCCACCTCCCTTCGAGTCCCATTGCCTATAGCCAGTCCCGCTTGTGACCTGCTCATCTGGGTAGCAGTATAGAAGAAGGGTTGGGAGCTCCGATGACTGTCAAATCAAAATCTGGTTCAGCCAGTGTGTAGATGGGAGACTGTATTTCTGTTGTTATTCGTTGGGCTGGTTCGCTTCAATGGTTGATCACACTCTGTAAGACGTGTATGGTGTTCAGTGGAGAATAGGAAGGGATATGGACTAGCTGTAGTCAATGATATATCATTTGGGATGCTTGTAGAAAGGCTTATATGTGTAGGATGCTTATAGAAAGGCTTATACATCTGGGATGCTTGTGGAAAGGCTTATACGTCATGTAGGATGCTTATGGAAAGGCTTATACATTGGGGATGCTTATGGGAAGGCTTATATGTCATTCATGTTGTGTTGGTCTGTTTACTGATATTTGTGTATTCTTGTTTACGTTCTCCTGGTCAAAATGCAGATATCTGTGAGTTATAGACTGGTCAGTGCTTGGTTAGTCTTGTTAGTATGTTTCTTTCTTCTTTCTTCAGAACCTGATACATATTTCATTAAGCTTACTTTTCCTTGGATGTCCAGCAACTCTAACCTTAGGTCCTGCAACTATCCTTGGCTTTAGTGATTTGCATAGAGGGCTACCAGTGGCTTTGTCTCAACAACCTTGAAGATGACTTAGCTCCAGATGGCTTATAGATAGACTGTTCTTTAGAGGCAAGCAGAAAAGTTGACAGTGGTTGACAGTAATGATTCCCAGAGGAGATTATTGTGTGTGGGTACAGGAAATCTACCAGCTTTTATACCTTTCTGAAGGTGGCTGTGTTTAAGAAATATGACTCCCCCATGGGTGAGTCATATGTGAGTCATAGGTGAGAACAAAAGAAAAATAACAAGATGATGTAATAATGTGGTCATAGCTGAGTCATTCATAAAGAGAACAAAAGGAATCATGAGGGATGATGTCATAGTGATGTCATTCATAAAGAGAACAAAAGGAATCATGAGGGATGATGTCATAGTGATGTCATTCATAAAGAGAACAAAAGGAATCATGAAGGATGATGTCATAGTGATGTCATTCATAAAGAGAACAAAAGGAATCATGAGGGGGGGTGATGTCACCAATTTGCTGAGCATGTGGAATGCTTGGAGCATGTGGAGCATTCTGGAGGCGAAATGAAAGGATATCTCCGGGTTTTGGAGATTAATTTGAGCATAGTCCAGTGGTTAAGGTGTTTTGTTGTTGGTTGATAATGGGGACAAGTGCATGGGATGGGATTCAATGCAGAAACAGCAGTTTGCATCTGTAATAGATGTTCTTGGTATCATTAGATGCAGATTTTTAACAGCTTTCTGGGCGCGGTGGTTCCGAGCAGATCCGGTGTAAACTGACAGAGAAATTCGTTTTTTACTAATGGGTGTTGATTCTGATAGTAATATCGTTCTGTAGAGCTCAGTTTTGATCTGTTCTTCGCATGCTCGGTACTGTTGGATGTGGATTTTTGATATCTTTCTAGGCGCAGTTGTTCCGAAAGGATTAAATGCAAACTAACAGAGAAATTCGTTTTTTACTGGAAATTCCGGATTTTGGTAGTAAAATTGGCCTGGAGAGTGCAGTTTTGGTCTGTTTAACTTGTGTTTGGTACTGTTCGAAAGGTGTGAATCATAGCTTTCTAAGCGTTATATGAGCGTACCTCTCCGATCAAAACTGACGGAGTTATAGAACGAATTCGATTTCTGCACATAGCCGTAATTAATTTTGTAATTGGTCATGTGATCGTCCAAAGGCTGGGAGTGGTGTGATTTTTCATTTTCTGATACTGGATGTTTTTATCTTCCACAGATGGTGAACACTTTTAATTGCAGCCCCTTGCAATGTCATTTGCCTTTTTCCACAGTTATACGATTGAGATCTGATCATGCCTCCTCATGTAGAACCACCATGTCCATCCTTCAAACCAAAGCAAGATTTCCTGTGAGTTTATGCTTCGAATTTGGTGATAGAAGTTGCTTATTGTTGGGTAGGGGTCTTTAATATCTGCATTTTTAATAGTTTTTTCCTTTGTATTGTCCTAGGATTTTTAAGCGAATACCCACTTTGGATGATATCATTAGGGTGGAGGTCAAGAGCACCCATGGAGAAGGTTCAATGAGGTACAGTGGTGTTTTCTGGAACACAGAGGAGAAGGACAAATTTGATTTTGAGATCATGGCGTATCATGGGTTGATTGTTATGCAGTTCTCCGAACTCGTACATTGTCCAGTCGACTCTTTTTGTCTTTATAATGCCATCGTATGCAACTTGGGGATTTGGATAATAGCAGATAATCATGTGGGGTTTGAGATGGGTGAATGGTTCGGGGTATGGGTAATCAAATTGCTGGTATATAATTGTGTGAAGTTCCAATAGCATGGTGAACACTTTTTGATTCAGGCCTTGAGGATAGTCATTTGATTTGCTTTTATGTCACTTTTGCATCTGTAGACCAATTGATCATGTGTCCATTTTAATTTTGCTTAGGCTTTTCCATGGATTTGGATTCTTTCATTGATTGGCAGGGTCGCTTCATATTTCGCTGTCATCTTCTCATACGTCAATGTCATCAGGGCGCAGGCAGAGGTGGTGTTTTATTTCATAAAGGATCAAATGATGACGGGGGTTGCATGGGTGAAGTATGGGTATGGGCACTCATTGTCCATTTCACCAAATACTATGAGGATGAGGTGGATTCGAATGAGAAGGTGACCGTCTGAGCTGAGGTCCTTGATTCGGGTTTGGCTCAAGTAGGCATAATAGAAGTGATCGGTGTCGTTTTCGATATCAGGATAGAATATGCTGAATTCTCCTACACATAGTGCCAGGTAGTGTGAGTCACAGTTGGTTACTAACACTCCAAGGCTGATTTCAGTTTCTCCCAACATTTGAAAGTCCTGACATGAGAGAGGAATTTTATCCATTGAATTCGAATTATCGCCTGAGTTCTCAATATCACCTGAGTTCCTGAATGTTTAATGAACGTCCTTAATGACTGCGGTGTTTACATACTGGTTGAACTCATGGCTTTTTTGAGGTTGTAGTGGGAGTTTTTAGAATTGTGGATGAAGGTGTTTGGTCCGCGTTTTTCGATGACTTTTGTATCCAGTTATTCGGTTTTGACATGTGACCAGACCTGCTGTTTATGTTCTCCTTTTCCATTTATGGTGTTTTTCATTCACCTGGCATTTTCGTGATAGAGGAAGATTTTTTATTTTTAGAGGCAATTCAATGATGACGATGGTGGTTTATTCAGGAGGGTGATGGGTGAATGTAGGAAGGTGGACCATGTCTGTGTCAACATTCCCATATATGGCCATTCTTATCTGCACCTTTACATGAAAATTGGAGTCATCAGTGTATTCTCAGGTTACGCAATACAATTCGAGGCAGGCGATTGTATATGTTTGGACTGCAGTTGTCGTGTTGGGGCAAAAGTAACCCCTTCGTCTGATGTGGACATTCAGAATTGGATCATTTCAGTCCCTGACATGCTGTACAAAGAAAACCATGAATCCTGTCGCATCATCCAGGATGTATACATCGTTGAGGTTGGATGGGAGTTCCGTGTGAGTCTCAGAAATGCCGTTGGTGAGTATGTTGGTAGGCATATTTGATGGTGTCCTACCCCTTTTTAGGTAAGCATTTATACGAGTCATGTTGTTTTTGACATATGTTCTTTTTTAGAGTCAGTGGATGGGATGGGGAAAGGATTTTATGTGAGAAGTGCTTTTTATGAATGGATTTGAGATGGTCTAGATTTGAGGGGACCCTTGGATTGTCAGGGCACTCGGTTCAGGTTCAGTTTTGGGTTTGGCAAATTTTTCAAATAATTGACTGTTGTTTTTGTTTACCAGTTAAGTTGTGAGTCTCCTAATTAGCATGGTTTTGTTGTTACGGACTTGTGGAATTTTTGTTTTTATACAGACTATGACTTTGTTTCTTTTGTTTTTCTTTTGATTTTGATTGATTTTTTTTTTTTTTTTTTTTTTTTTGACAAGTCCACATCACCAGGCGAGGTCAGTCTTAAGAAAAGATTCAAGTGACATAGGCTTTCAGACTTTGAGAGAGATGAGAGTTAGGAGAAATGAACATCATTTTGCCAACAGGCGACATAGTTTTTTACATGGAGAGAAAGGAGAGCAAAGGAGAAGTCTTTCCTTCAGGCAAGAGAGATGGTACATTGGGGCGAGCACATATTTCTTTTTGTTTTTAATGAGAGAGAGGAAGAGGATGGGAAAGGAAGGGGAGAGGATGGAGGACTGTGTTGGGCAAGGTATATGTACTGCAAGGCGAGGACAAGTTGTGGTGATGGCCTACCAGCCGTTCGCATCGTCATCCGATTTGTTGGTCACCAGGTTGGATGGAAGGTCCGTTAGTTCGTATGCAGTTGGGGTGTCTTTGAATTCGGCCCATTCATCATCCTTTAAGTCATACTGAATGTCATGCACATATTTCTTGTAATATTCAACAGCTCGGTCATCGGTCAAGATGGAAGGGGCGAGATCATGTGAAGCATGGAGGGATTTGGATAGCTTGGTGAGTGCGGGAGTGATATGACGATGAAGGACGAATGCTGTATATGGGGTGTCTAAGCGATGCTGTTGTCGCACGATATCTGCTGCCTGGATAAATATTTTAGCGAGACGGTGACTTGGGTAACATGGTGATACGTAGATGGATAGAGTAGCCGATCGCGCCAATTGGTTACACACTGCTCGTGTTGTAAAAGTTTGAGGTCACATTTATCGAGGTCTTTGGCTTTTGCCTTGAGGTCGGCTTCTCGTTGATGTAGGGTTGCCAAAAGAAGAGAGAGGGGTGGCGTGAGAGAATCCATTTGCAGGTTGTGATTGGCAATGGTGCGACTTAACTGGTCAAGTAGTTCCACATTGTCCTTTATATCTTCCTTTCACTTCTCTTCATACTTGCGTTGGACCTTGTCAAGTTTCTGCGCTGCGTTGTACTCACAATCTATAATCGCTTGTCGATAGGACGGCCATGTGCAGTAAGAGTTGGTGTTTTTACCAGGTCGCGGTATACTGATTTTACGAAGGCTGCGGGGTGCACAAGGAGGCTGGGAAGGAGAATAGGACTGATGGGAAGGATGATACGAGGAGCGAGTGCTTTTCGAGGTGAGAGATCCCATGGGAGAGTCTGAGGACTTGTGTAACTGCTGCGCAGTAGGGGTTGCTTGGTGACTGACAATGTCTTTTTGAGTTGATTCAGGTGCTTTTGAGGGCTGAGTGGAAAGAGGAATGAATGGAGGAAGTATAGTGTGTGGGTAGAGATTAATGGTCTGGGGACACAATGAAAGATGAGGGTTGACGGTTCGCTGGGTTTCAAGCAGTGCAAGTGGTTGCGCATTGGTAGAAGATTCATTGATATTGTAATTCCTGACAATAGCATGTGAAGAGGAGATCGAGTTGGGCCAAAAGGTCTGTTTTATTGTTAGTGCTGTCTTTTGTGGATGTCCTGTGTCCATATCTCGTCGGTTACATTTTGTTCCTTTTTAACTTGAGACGAGAGGAAGATGTCACCGTCCAGGTTAAGTTCTACAAGCAGCGATGGGTGGAGTAGGAGAGGGAGCAGGCATCTGGATGTATTCGAATGTGTAGCTTTGTACAGAGCTTGCGGTTGAGTCGAAATGAGTGGAGTTGGACATGTCGAGATAGGATGGTTTTGATGGGATATGATAGGATGCGAAAAATGGCTTGGATATCGTTGGTTAGCTGTTGTGTCACTTTTATACTCGTCGGGCTTACTATACTCGCGTTTTGACGTTATTTAGCCATTCCTTGCTGTAGTTTAGATATTAGCTGTGATGATTTAGTTGACAGGTCGATGGAGTTGTTGCGCGTGGATGATAGATACCGAATGGAATGAGAATGAGGAAGAGATGGAAGATGAAGGGTCGCCAGGTTCGTTACGCCATATTATTAAGTTAAAACTTCACGATAGTTGGTCAGGAGCGCAGAGGATCACATAGTCACATAGAGAAAGGAGCGAGAAGAAGAGGGGGATCGATTTTGATGCGGCTGCAGGTTTTTTTAAGACAGTTGAAAAGAGTTTTCGTAGGTTTCAGCACATTCCATGATTCAACATTTCATGGCTCTAGGGGCGTTAATTCGGGATTTTCTTTGCCTCGTGTCTCTAGGGTCGTCTTGAATTCATAGTTTTAGTCGTAGTCTTGTGATGCGGCTTGTAGAAAATGTTTCAGGGATTTCCTTTTTAAGAATTGAATTTTCCTTTTAAGGAGTCTCTTCAGGGGATTCGTAAGCGGATTCGGAGATCTGGGGCTCCTGCGAGGTGTTCCCTAGGAGTTCTTGTAGAAGGTTCCTTCGTTTCCACTCCACAATTTTGTTTTCCCAATAGCCCCACGAATCTGTGGCTCTCGGCGGCGGCCAAAGATAGGTTCTTAATTGATTTTCTGGTCCAAGCGATACCAGGAAAGTGTTGTTTCGTCGTAATTGTTGTTCCCCTATATTTCATAGCTTGGTCCATATTTTTCGTGTATTTCGCCATATTATTTTGATTTAATTCATGGTCCGTGGCGCTGTGGCTCTCGTTTCCGGCGGTGTCTGTTGTGGCTATTTGGTCGCGCATATGGTATTTCTTTAAACGATTGCCGGCGAATACTCCATTGATTGGGGTCCCATCTAATTCTGCCAGTTGATAGGATCCGCGGGGGTGGTGATGCTGAACTCAGTATGGCCCAATCCACCGTATTTCCCCTTTTCGTCCATGTTGCATTTGTAATACCGAATTGTATACCAGCACAATTGTACCCGGTTGATAGTTTCCGTCGACCAATGTATTTTCATTTCGTCTAGCATAATCCTGAGCGCTTCGAATTCTTGCTTGAAGGACGGTATTTGAGGCAGCTTGAATATCCTCATCTCTATGCGCCAATTGGATTCCGCGAGATTCCTAGTAGTTCTTCCGATGGTTTGGATAGTTCCCCATTTTAATGTGTACCATGATGCGTCTGTAATGTCGAATGGAAACACGTGATTTATTCCGTAGAGTAGGTAATAGGGGGTGTAGCTGGTCATTCGTTTTACCGTCACTCGGTCCGCCCACATGCATGAATAAAAATAGTTTGACCATTTGCTCGGGTTTCCTCTGCATGCAACGAATAGCGAGTTTATCCAGGTCCTGTGCCCGCGTTCTATCATTCCATTTGCTTCCGGGTGATAAGGGGCAGCTCGGACTATAGGGACATTATATTCATCCGCCATTGTTTGAACTAGTCCGTCGAATTCCGTTCCATTATCCGTTGTGATTTGTAATACGCAGCCGAACTGGCACATGACGTCCTCGAATAGAAACCGGCGACGTGCTTACTTGAGGCCTTACGTAACATTTTTGCTTCCAGCCATCCGGAGAGATCGTCCCGAAGATCCACGATATATTTGAATCCGCTTGATACCGGCATATGGACTGTGTCCATATTAAATTTACGTAATATGGTATTAACGTAGGTCGGGCTTAAAGTGATTTTTGGTCGGGTTGTAGACCTTAATTGGCATTCATGGCATGTCCGGCAATACCAGGCCACATAGGATAGCATATTCGGCCAAAAGAATCTATCGGATAATTTCTTGAAAGTCGGGTCTCGTCCACGGTGGCCTGATTCGTCATGTGCAGCCTTACATAAGCGAGCTCGATCATCCGGGTTTTTGATCACTTTTAATGGTAATTGGCCATTTCTAGGTCTTCTCCACAGGGTTCCTTGATACATAAAATAGTGTTTGGTGGCCTGGATGAATGTCTTGGTGTTCTGGACTCCTGGGGGTATTTTTATGTGTTCCAGGTAGTATTGAATCCTTTCCCAATAGTCTTTTCCATCAGAATCCTTGAGTTTGTGAGGGTGTTCTTTAATTTCTGAATCAGTTTCTGGGTGTTGGGACTGTGAATGTTGGGAGAGTGATTTGGGATGGTTTTGAGCAGATGAGTGGGCTTGATAGGAGAGAGCCACAAATCCACCACTTCTTGTTGTGTTCTCTTGGGGCTTGATTGAGAGTACTGTGTGATTTTGCCTGAATTCAATGATGTCTTCATAGGATTCCCTTTTGATTCTTGTTGCTGATAGTCTGGATGCTGAGGAACTATGCATAACCCAGTGTTCATATTCTTCAAGAAATCGTGGCCCAGTGATAAAATGGCCTGGTTCATCTGGTTCCAGTTCATCTTCTGAATTGGTTGAGTCATTTTCGTGTGCTGGGCGCCTGGATAATCCATCTGGACCTTGGTGTTTTGTTGCAGGGACATGAACCAATTCAAAATCGAATAGCTGGATATAGGAAATCCATCGTGACATAGCCGCATTTGGTAATCCTGGTGTGTTGATAGTTTGTTTTAGGAATTTGGCGTCCACTTCCACTCTAAAATGGATTCCCCAGAGGTCATTTCTTTGGGCTTTGAGTGCCTTTGAATAGTCCTTTTAATTCGATTTGTGGCTGGGAATACTTGGTTTCAGCCTCGTTGTTGGTTACTGATCCAAAGACAATGGGGTGACGTCCATCTTCCAAGGTTTGATATTCGATCCAGCCTACTGCAATGATGGAGCTGTCCACTGCAAGTGTTACAAGGCCATAATCTGAGGTGCGTTCGTCTTCTTTTAACACTCTGGCTATGTCGATGTTCAAGGATTTTCGAGCAGGAAGGTTTGTGGAGGCTTCCTTTAGCTGATTCATGGCTTCTTCAGCTTGATCATTCCATTCGAATTCATTGGGGTCTTCTTGGTGAGTAATGTGAGAGGTTTGGCTATCTTGGCAAATTGCCAAATCCAATTTCGAGCAACTCCAACTGTTCCTAGGAATCCGCGGACTTGTGTCACATTCGTTGGGCGCGGCCAGTTCTTTATTTTCGTGATGATTCCATGGTGGGGTCTTCTTCCTTCCATTGAACAAACATTCCCCACAATGTGTATGAGAGGCATCGCAAGTACGAGTTTCGATCCAGAGGCCGTACATCCAGCTTCGATGAAGGTAGCGAATAATTCGTCAACGACCTGAGCAAATTCCCATATGTAACGTCGAATCTTTGGGTTTTCAGAGATAGGTTCATCGTTGTACCGCGTTTTTGGTCCTTTTCCTGCCACATCATCCACAAAGGCTTCGGCTCTATCTGGGATCATAGGCCTGATCATGTGTGTAACTGTTTTCATGAATTCTTGCATGGAGTTCATGTATCCTTGGGGCAGTGTTGTGAGCTTTACAGGACCCAATGGTGAATCGCTTGTCGTGAGTTCTTGGGATTCTTCTGCCAGTCGTCGTCCATCATATCCTGCATAGAGATCTGCGACAATATAGACCGAGTGTCCCACAAAGCTGTCTGCAAAGTCATTGATGTTTGGTGGCAATCCTGAGTCTTTAACTGAGACTGCGTTTAGGGGTTGTAAATCATGGACGATTCGAATGCCTCCTTTAGGTTTTGCTACTGCGAACATTTGGGAATGATAGGAGGACCACAATGTTTTGTACTTCCCAGCTGCCAATTGATCTTTGATCATTTTGATGAGTGTGGCGACAATAGCTTTTGGTGGATGAATAGGAGGCAGTTCCCATGGAATGTGAGGGACTGTTTCCATAACATAATCTGGGAAGTATTCTGTCTTGAAGATTCCTCGTTCAGATTCGTCAAATGCAAGATGTCAGGGTTCGCCCCCAACTCCGGTCTACTCCGGTCTACTCCGGTCCTCGTCCGCCCACCTCCAGTCCGGTTCTCCACTTATTTCCCTCGCCCAAGTCCACATTGCTTCCGGCTTGATTCCGGTTTGACTCCGGTCCAACCCTATCTTGGTTTCATTTCCTTTTCATTTCCCTTTCATTTCCCATTGCTTCTGGTTCACCCCCTGGCCGAGTTCCTGTTCCTGTTCCTGTCCCCTTGTAACCACCTCCAGTTTAGCGATCACTCCCCCGTAGTATAGTCATCATGTATAAGTAGTCCGAGAGCGAAGTCCAGAGACCCCAGCTTTGGTCTCAGGATTTCCGCTGTTACTCTGGACTACAGGTCAGCCTTCATGTATTCCGTATTCGTATTACATAATCTCAGGATTTCTGCTGTTACTCTGGACTACAGGTCCGAGTATTTTCCAGTTGACTCCGCGAGCTTAAGGACCGCTGTGCTCGTTTCCGCCTAGTCCCTTCCGGGCTGCTGGATTGCCTCTCCATCCCCTCCTATCTTCGTTATCTCATTCCTGCCCGGATTCTCTCGGACTTAGCTGGACTTACACCGGACTTAGCCGGAATTATCTGTGTTTATATTTGTTTGGTGCTCTCGTCGCAGCATGGCCCTGACACAAGACCCCTTTCCCTTTGAGCAACCACATAGAGCAGCAAGTCCAATTCTTCTTCTGAAAGGAAGTCGTTGGGGATATTGTCGATTATCTTTTTGACTCGTTCTGGGGTAAGCTTCTTGGTGTACTGGAAGTCTTTCAAGCTGGGGGGATGTGTGGGGAGAATGAGAGGTGTTATCAATGGAAGATCCTTGTAGGGAAGACAAATGACTGGGTTTTCGAGTTACTCCTAGGGGTATTGGATTTTTCTTCTTATCCACAGTTTTGTACTTTGTCTTCTTTGCATTCCTGATGACCTGGCCAATGCGATAGCTGAAGTTTTCCGCTTTTTCGGGATATTTGTTGATGAGGGTTGGCTTCAATTTGTTGTAAACGCGCACAAGGTTATCCTCAAGCTGATTTCCTGATGCTGCGGAGGATGATTTCCAAGTTTCGTGAAGATACCGTGCAGATATGCTTTCCTTGTTTATGACAGCATCCATGAGGTACTTGTTCGTGCTTGGACTGAAATCCTTTGTGCGCGTTTCTGGGAGTCATACACCTTGGTCAGTCATCTAAGCCTACCTAGTTAGGTACCACTTCCGGGGCAGATAATGGTACCTAAGTAGGTCCCATCACTATTCCAGCCGAAATGGCCATTTTTATGATTTCACCTCCTGGCCCAGAATTGGCCGAAATGGGCCGAAAATTGGCCGAAACTTGGCTGAAACTGGGACTTAGAAGATCAAGACTCAGACTTGCATGACCCCTCAGGTCACCAGGCTATACCAACTTACCAGGATGACTATTTATTCATTATGTATATACATAGCCCTCTGGGGGTGTTTGTTTGATAATTATTGATTTATTTATTTATTTATTATACATATATTATACATATCCCCTCACCAGGGGTCGCGTGTTTTTGCTCAGCGGGGTCACAGGTTTTCGGTTGGCAGTTCGTGCAGGTTTGGGGTCGGGGGGGAGAGGGTTGGTGCAGGCTGTGGGTTCAGAATACCTATAATAAAAGATAAAAAAGATAATAAGTGAGTAAAAAAAACAAAAACCACGCAAAAGGAGCAGCATATGCTGCTCCTTTTGCGCGATCGCAGTTATACACGGCGAATACTTACCTCAAAAAATTACTACACCCGCCGAAGCGGGTGTGGGGTTCGTCCGGGTTTCCGCGGTCTCGTATTGTGTTTTCCCGTTCACGGGTTTCGTTTGGGGGGGGCTGCTGTCCTCATGTGTTTGTTGGGTGGGGTCGCGAGTGGGGTTGTGGGTTCGGATCGACAACCTAGAATAATAAAATAATATGTTAGAAACAAAGGGAAAAAGAAAAAAGGAAAGCCACACAAAAGGAGCAGCGTACGCTGCTCCTTTTGCGCGGTTGTACATATACTTACCTTAAGGTTACCACGCCCGCTTCGGCGGGTATGGTTCATCCGGGGTTTGTGTCGTGTTTTCGATTGCGGTTTGCGGGTTTCGTTTGGCGGCGGGTTGTTGTTCTCCCGTGTTTGTTCGGCGGGGTCGCGGGTCTTGATTGGGAGTCGGAGGTTCAGATGACAATCTAGAAATAATACATTAGTAAAAAACAAAAAACAAAAGCCACCGCAATAAGGAGCAGCGTATGCTGCTTCCCTTTTGCGCGGTTGTACCATATGCTTACTTTAAATTTACCACCTCACCCGCCGAAGCGGGGTGTGTTCGTCTCGGGTTTTCTGTGGCTCCTGTCGTGGGTCCGTTCCTGGGTTTCGTCTTGGTGCGGGTTTCGTTTGGTCACTTAGGTTTTGGCGGGTCACGTTCGTTGTTTTCATTGGCGGAGTGCGTGGACAGTTCAGGGAAGGGGGGGGCTTCGTTCGGCGGGTCTTCATTTTGCTGTTAGTTGTTCAGGCAGGCAATAACCTAGAATAATAAATGTGTAAGTTAAAAAAACTAAAAGTAGCACAAAAAGAGCAGCAGATGCTGCTCTTTTTGGGCCATTGGGGGGTGCACTTACCTTATAGAGCCACACACCCGCCGCAGCGGGTGTGTGGCTCGCGTGGCTGCCCTTGCGTTTTCGTTTGGCGCTGTTTCGTTGGGTGTGGCGTGGTTTCGTCGGGTTTGGCGTGGTTTCGTCGGATTTGGCGTGGTTTCGTCGGATTTGGCTGTGGTTTCGTTGGTTGGGCGTGGTTTCGTTTGGCTTCGTTTCGTTTCACGTGGTTTTAGTTCGCGTACTTCCGCTGGGGCCCTGGCCGATCGGGCTTCGTCGTTTGGGGCTTCATTTCATTCCATGACATGACCTTAGAATGGAAGGGGGTCAGGAAATAATTCAAAGTAGCGCAAAAAGAGCAGCTTTTGCTGCTCTTTTTGCGCTGTTGGGTATATAACTTACATAGATAGAACCAGACACCCGCCGTGGCGAGTGTCTGGTTTGGTCGGTTCTTTGCTCGGCAAGTTTGATGGCGTTGGTCGGGTTTTCACTTGCACAGTTTCGGTTGGGGCTCGTACTGATGTTGGTCCAGATTGTGACCTAGAATATTAAATAAAGGTAGTTAGAAATTTGAAGCAGCGCAAAAGGAGCAGCTATCGCTGCTCCTTTGCGCGGCTGTATCTATTGGGGGGGGGGAACTCACGTTAAACAGTGCCACACACCCGCCGCAGCGGGTGTGTGGTTCATGGGGCATTGGCGATCCGTCGTTGGGTTCTTGTTTGTGCGTTGTTGTTTGTTTTGGTTTGGCTCTTGTTGCCGCTTGGGCCATTGTCGTTTTGTGCATTTTCGTCGGGCCTTGGCCAGGCCTCAATCATATAATAATAAAAGATAGGTTAGTATAAAGATTCACAGGAGCGCAAAAAGAGCATGCTCTTTTTGCGCTGTTGTATCTACTAGTGAATAAACTTACCTTATGACCACACACCGCAGCGGCGGTGTGTGTCGTGGGCTGGCCTTTCTGGTGTAGTTGCGGCGGTACAATTCAACGCGGCAATTGCCGGTACTCAAGAGGCGCCGAAGTGCTGGTGCTACAAGCGTAATATACACTAATAGGAAGCATATAAATGTGTAATAAATACTATATAATAAATATCTGTTCAAATAAATGCGAAAACGATGATGATAATAAGTCAGAACTTAATAAGGCACGATATGGCTAATTTCAAGTGGATTGAGCCATTTCTACACATCAGAATTGGGCCAAAATTAAATATAGTGATGGTCTATATACACCCTACATGTGTGACCGACTATCTCGGATGATTCTTGCATTTTTCAATTTTTCACGCCTTCAATTCCCTATTTAGGAATTGAAGGCGTGAAAAATTGAAAAATGCGAAATCATCCGAGATAGTCGGTCACACATGTAGGGTGTATATAGACCATCACTATATTTAATTTTGGCCCAATTCTGATGTGTAGAAATGGCTCAATCCACTTGAAATTAGCCATATCGTGCCTTATTGAGTTCTGACTTATTATCATCATCGTTTTCACATTTATTTGGACAGATATTTATTATATAGTATCTATTACACATTATGTGCTTCCTATTAGTGTATATTACGCTTGTAGCGCCAGCACTTCGGCGCTTCTTGAGTACGGCAATTGCCGGCGTTGAATCTTCCTATCTCCGAACCACAACAACCACAACAGGCAACCGCCTGAAAAGGCAAGCGCACGACCACACACCGCGACTGCGGGTGTGTGGTCACAAGGTGAGTCTTCCTCGTCGTAGATACAACGGCGCAAAAAGAGCAGCGAAAGGCTGCTCTTTTTGCGCTGCTTTGAACTTTTTACTCACAACCTTTAATATTCTAGGTCATAGCTGGTCCCAGGTGCCAAAGGGTGGGGCCAGTCAGGCCCCATATGGTGGTATGCGAACCAAAAACACGCCAAACGAAACGACACGACCCAACGACACGACCCAACGACACGGCCCAACGACGCGACCCAATGACGCGACCCAACGACGCGACCCAGCGACGCGACACCACGCGACGCGAAACCAACGACACCAAACCCAACAACACCAAACCCAGCGACCCGAAACCCAGCGACCCGAAACCCAGCGACCTGAACCCAGCGACCCGAAAACCCAGCGACGCAAAACCCAGCGGCACGAAACCCAACGAAACAACGCTCAGTCAACCGAGCCCAAACGAAAACGCGAGAGGTGGCGACACATCGCCCAAGTGGCCAAGCGAACCACACACCGCTGCGGCGGGTGTGTGGTTCTATATAAGTTAAGTCCGTCCTCCTACCCGGCGCAAAAAGAGCAGCACTTGCTGCTCTTTTTGCGCTGTTTTTAATTTTCAACTAATGTTTTACTTCTTATTCTATGCCAGGAAACCCCCCCCCCCATGACCGAAAGCCCCCACGTCACGCGAGTCGGAATGCCCGAACGGGTGAATAAACGAATAACGGCAGGCACACGACGCCACCAAGACGAAAGTAGGGAGCCACACACCCACTGCGGCGGGTGTGTGGCAATAATAGCTATGTATTTTTTTTTAAAGCTCTAAACCTGCAAAAAGAGCAGCAGTTGCTGCTCTTTTTGCGCGAGTTTTGATATAATAACGTTTTCTATTCTAGGTCAAGCTGTTCAACCTCAATGCGCGAACCCACGGACCCTCGAGCTCAAATCAACCCGCGAGCCTACAAGTACACCACCAACAAAACCCGCGCATACGAAACCACGGACCAGAAGAGCAGGAGAATGGGCCACACACCCGCTGCGGCGGATGTGTGCCATATAATGTATGTATTCTTTTAACTTTAGCTAGCCCATGAAACTTACACCACCCAGCCCGAGTCTGCCGACGTGCCAACGAAAACCCGGTGCAACCCCGGACCACAACCTGAACGACACGCCGCAAACGAAAACCGGGAACGAAACCCCGCACGACCGCACGAACGAAAACCGCGAACGAAACTGCGAGCGCCCGTTATGAACGAAAACCATGAACACCCCCTCGACGGTCTGCCCAAATGGAGCCCAGGCCCCGACTGGGGCATACGAGCCACACACCCGCTGCAGCAGGTGTGTGGTGGATTTAAGGTACTTTTTCTTTGACTAATGTGTTATCTATTAACCTGGCCCACCACCTGCAAACCCACGACCCGCATGAACCCCCCTGTGGTGGCAGACCCCGGGGGGGGGAAATAATATGTATATAGTATAATAAGTATATATAATATAGTAATATAATAATAATGATATAATAATATAAATAAATAAAAATCTTAGCACAGCCATGGATTGGCGGAAATGAATCGGAATGGCCTATTTTGGCCGTATTTTGGCCATACTGTGTGGGACCTATAGGTACCATTTTCTGCTCCGAGAATGGTACCTAATAGGTCCCCAATTTTGCTGACCAGCCTGAGTCTATACCTCTGACAATTCCTGCCAAACATTGGACAAAGCGAGTTTCCTTGTAATGATTGGTCAGATGGGGTTGCCTCTGTGTGATAGTATTCGTAATTTTGTAATGGGGGTTTGGGTGCAGTTCGAACCAATGATACTCCATTTGTTTTATATTGATATTGCGGCTGTGTTGGACTGGTTTGCTTGTATCTGGGAGGCCATTCATCTGGTGGTATCACTGCTGCTGCAAGAATGAGTTTTTCCTGTTCCCTGGATTCGTTCATAAGGGCATGGAGAGAGACTGATGATCCTGATGGGTTCCCTTTTTCGTAGACTTGAATGTCCATTCCATGGATTCCATTCGTAGCTCCTTCGTATTTGATTGAGCACCAACTCCTACCAGCCAGGGTTGTCCAAGAAGTATGTCATGGCCTTCGAAGCTTCCCTTTTTGACAAAGAAGTGGTGATCGAATCGTATTCCTCCTATTTCGATTGGGACATTTCGACAGCATCCAACTAGGGGTTCAGGTCCACTGTTGATTCCTTGCAATGACCAGTTTTGTCCATCGTAGTCTATTGGGATGTTTAACCTCTGCTGAACTTCCTGGGAGATGAGGTTTAATTCGGATCCAGTGTCGATCATGAGTAAACGTCTTTAGTTCCATTTGTCCTGTGGCCTTGGCTGCAATCTTTCCTGTGTCCATAGCGAATAAGGGGTTTGGTCCAAGGACTCCTACGAGATTTACTTGTGCTCAATGATGATTTTGCGATTGTTGTGGATATGGCTCTTCATCAAGGTCTTTGGTCATCATAAGATCATAGTAGTCCTCCAATTCTGCTTCATCATCAGAGTCACAGTCAGAGGCTTCCATCGTGGGAAAATGCAGTTTTAGAGTAGCATGATTGACTGTGAGTGGCTCTCAATGTTTAGGATTATATTCGCATTTGAGTTTTAGTCCAGCTGCAAGTATTTTGGCAGGTCCATGGGCTGTTCCAAGGAAGTCTCCAAGAGTTATTTCAACTGTTTGGTTTAGCACCTTCTTTGCTATCTCCTTGTCTTCACAGGCATCCTGAAAGTCCATGGTAAAACAATATGTTGGAGGATTCTTGGGGATTCATTTTTCTGGTCAAGCTATTTCAATGTCTATCATTTCTTCTTGGGGATTGGTTTGGGAGGATGAGGTCTTTGACGAGCAGGTTTCTCTTCAGCAGGTTCATTCAGAATTGAAGAAGGCAGTATTCCAGGTGGATAACTTGATCGCAGAGGATTTTCTGGAGCTGGTTGTGCTGGTTCTGGGTTCATTGGTAATGAGTCTGGCTGGTTAACAGGAGGTTTGTCTTGCGTTGGGCTGCACGGAGGCACATCAACATACATTCGATTTTTAGGACATTGATTGGTTCTATCTCCCATTGGGTTATGACGATAATCAGGTTTGTTCATCTTGGCAGCTGGTGCAGATATAAAGGGGCCTGCTGCTATTGCATATGAGTGTGTTGTGAAGGGAGAGCGTCCATTTTTGTTGACAATACTGATTGCTCCAGTGGTTCATTGATGAGGAGATTCCTCTCTAATCCGTTTGATGTTGTCCACAATGGCTTGTTTGATTCCTCCCTTTCCTGCTATTCCTTGTGGCAATTGGGTGTCATCCATCTTCACAAGCCTTCCTTCAATAGAGTACTTGATGATGCCTTGTCGAACCATAGCCTGAGCGTCTGGCAGTTCTTCATTCCAACGTTATGTGCTCCAGTCTTGTCACAGAACCAACAGAGAGTTGCACCAGCAGACATGTTGGGACCTTGGGTACAATTAGGTCCAAGTGGCTGATTGTTTGGATAGGTAGCTGGACTTCCTTGTATCTGCGTTTCTGGATGGGTGGGCTGCATATAAGGACTAGGAGCTTGCCCATTCTGCTGTGACTGTGCCATATAGATTTTCATTTCATTAAAGGATTGTGTGAGGTTGCTGATTTGTTCTGTCACATTGCAAAGTGATGGGATGACTATAGGCTTCAATTTGGTGGAGACCTTTTTAATGGAGGAAGGTGATATGGCCACTGGTTCTTCTTCACTTTTGCTATCAGAGCTGCTGTCTTCCTCTGCACTTTCTGAGGCTTCTGATTCATCTGAGGAGTCGCTATATCTGCTGCACGATTTGTAATAACTGATCCTAGGTTTAGACTTCTTGGCCTTTGTTGTGGTTCGTGGTCTATCCTTGTTGAGATGCCTGAAGTTGTAATAGAGATCCTCTTTGAGTATGGTCTTCATAGTGTCATAGGCTGTTGTGCAGTCCAAAGGTTTTGTGTCATCGAATCCTGGGACATAGCGAAACAATGGGAGTACAATCTTCTGGAGACATCGTGGAATCCCTTGCCAGAAAAGGTCATCTCGGTCTCATTCAGCTAGGACTTTCTTTTCATCAAGACACTGCACTTGAGTGATAAATTCGTGATAGTATTCGTCCAGGTCTGCCTCGTTGACAATCATTCTCTTCTGTTGGCAGAAGTCTGCTAGTCATTCTCAAGTATATTGTTGTTGCCTGTCTGTCTGCCCATAAAGTTTCCTGAGATGAGTAGCCAGGGCTTCAAAGGTTGTTGGGTTCTTAACTTCTGGGAGATTCTTGAGAAGTTCAGCTTCTTTGTTGCTGCAAAATCATATAATGTTCTTGCACTTCTTGTGGTCATCATAGAGGGCATCGTCGCAGCAAGCTTCATAGTCAAGGAGGAAGTTGTCAAGACATTTTCCCTTAAAATGCAGAGCATCTCTACCAGTAGGCCAAGGCATAGCTCGTGGATTTGCTACTCTGGCCATTGTTTCTGGGTCTGTGGATGTTGTCACATTGTTGGTGTGGAATGTCTTTGGAGAGGTGAAAGGTTTATCGAAGTGAGAATTCCCCTGTAAGGACCACCAGTTATAGAAGAAGGGTTGGGAGCTCCGATGACTGTCAAATCAAAATCTGGTTCAGCCAGTGTGTAGATGGGAGACTGTATTTCTGTTGTTATTCGTTGGGCTGGTTCGCTTCAATGGTTGATCACACTCTGTAAGATGTGTATGGTGTTCAGTGGAGAATAGGAAGGGATATGGACTAGCTGTAGTCAATGATATATCATTTGGGATGCTTGTAGAAAGGCTTATATGTGTAGGATGCTTATAGAAAGGCTTATACATCTGGGATGCTTGTGGAAAGGCTTATACGTCATGTAGGATGCTTATGGAAAGGCTTATATGTTGGGGATGCTTATGGGAAGGCTTATATGTCGTTCGTGTTGTGTTGGTCTGTTTACTGATATTTGTGTATTCTTGTTTACGTTCTCCTGGTCAAAATGCAGATATCTGTGAGTTATAGACTGGTCAGTGCTTGGTTAGTCTTGTTCGTATGTTTCTTTCTTCTTTCTTCAGAACCTGATACATATTTCATTATGCTTACTTTTCCTTGGATGTCCAGCAACTCTAACCTTAGGTCCTGCAACTATCCTTGGCTTTAGTGATTTGCATAGAGGGCTACCAGTGGCTTTGTCTCAACAACCTTGAAGATGACTTAGCTCCAGATGGCTTATAGATAGACTGTTCTTTAGAGGCAAGCAGAAAAGTTGACAGTGGTTGACAGTAATGATTCCCAGAGGAGATTATTGTGTGTGGGTACAGGAAATCTACCAGCTTTTATACCTTTCTGAAGGTGGCTGTGTTTAAGAAATATGACTCCCCCATGGGTGAGTCATATGTGAGTCATAGGTGAGAACAAAAGAAAAATAACAAGATGATGTAATAATGTGGTCATAGCTGAGTCATTCATAAAGAGAACAAAAGGAATCATGAGGGGGGGTGATGTCACCAATTTGCTGAGCATGTGGAATGCTTGGAGCATGTGGAGCATTCTGGAGGCGAAATGAAAGGATATCTCCGGGTTTTGGAGATTAATCTGAGCATAGTCCAGTGGTTAAGGTGTTTTGTTGTTGGTTGATAATGGGGACAAGTGCATGGGATGGGATTCAATGCAGAAACAGCAGTTTGCATCTGTAATAGATGTTCTTGGTATCATTAGATGCGGACTTTTAACAGCTTTCTGGGCGCGGTGGTTCCGAGCAGATCCGGTGTAAACTGACAGAGAAATTCATTTTTTACTAATGGGTGTTGATTCTGATAGTAATATCATTCTGTAGAGCTCAGTTTTGATCTGTTATTCGCGTGCTTGGTACTGTTGGATGCGGATTTTTTATATCTTTCTAGGCGCAGTTTTTCCGAAAGGATTGAATGCGAACTGACGGAGAAATTCATTTTTTACTGGAAATTCCAGATTTGGTAGTAAAATTGGCCTGGAGAGTGCAGTTTTGGTCCGTTTAACTTGCGTTTGGAACCATTCGAAAGGTGTGAATCGTAGCTTTCTAAGCGTTATATGGGCGTACCTCTCCGATCAAAACTGACGGAGTTATAGAACGAATTCGATTTCTGCGCATAGCCGTAATTAATTTTGTAATTGGTCATGTGATCGTCCAAAGGCTGTGAGTGGTGTGATTTCGCATTTTCTGATACTGGATGTTTTTATCTTCCACAGCGGGGAGACTTCCCCAGCTAGACCGCACTTCCCTACTCACTTGTGGAACCTACAATACAGAGCTTTTCATATGGTCCAACACCAGAGAAGAATATGAGATTGTCTTGGACGACCTAAATTTGGAAGACATGGGGGTGGTCTTTTAGCTTTCAGAGCCTCACAAACGCTTGGACTGGGGGGCATTGTAATGGACTGCTCATATATATATATTCATCTACGTAGTTTGTAGCACTTAGGCTCGGTGCACTAAGTCTTATGTAATTAGTTCTCATGTTTGTAAGCCATGGCAAATGCCATGGAGAATGCATCTTCTCTTTCATGCTCTACTCACTCTTAGCTAAGATCACTGTTTCGTCCTAGTAGCTGTTCGCACGAATGATATGACCTAGCTGCATCGTCTTGTGCTCTCACTCTCATCTTCCAACTCTCTTGGGCTGTACCATAGACGACCAAGAGGTAAGCCTATGCAGTAGCATCTATTCGTCGGCTTGTTACGCGACTCATCGCGACTACTAACCCTTAAGCATCACCTCCCCCACCATCCTCCCTTCCCCTTCCTTTCTGTCTCCAAACATGGGAAGGCTAGCGCCCAATGTGCATACGAGGACAGTATGAGAGGCCAGCGCCGATCGTACTGCTTTTGCTCTTGCTTCTGTAGGACCCACTTACTCTCATACTCCAGGCTACTCTCTCTTCTTCCATTACCCTCTACGTGGTAGGTGAGCGTCAATCGCATAGAGTTGACTGCTGCCATCAGGTTTCACCTCGTACACCTCTTGACCTCAACCCACATGCCCTAACTCGGTGCACTTGTTACAGTGGATCCCTCATTTCTCCCTCATTCTTGGATAGAATCCTTCATAATTTTTCAAATATGTAGATATAGTTATTTTCTATGTACCTACCAAGTTTCAGCCCCATCAGAGCAGAGGAAGATGACTAATTTCTCCAATTATTCACTTTGTGGCAATAACCTGGTAAGGAATAGTATTTTGTTTTGCAATTTTCTGAAAGTGCCAGCACCAAATCTGACTTGAGGAACTTCGCTGCAAACTTTCATTTTGCATAGAGGTTTCCAGGCTCCTCAAGATATGGTGACTACAGGTGCATGAGCTTGCTCTGCTACCTGTATTCCTAGTTCCTCAAAATTATTGAGGCTTTGTGTTGAAGGTTGAGTGTGAGCTTCAGCTTGCTCTTGGACTTCACAACAAGCTCAAATGAACTTGCATTGGACAGTGTCACTTTCTCTAGAGGTTCTAACCACCATTGTTGCATCTCTCATTCATGGCACCAAAATGAAAGCTCTTTGAGGTCACCCCATCCCAGGACTTGCATGACTACTTTCTTATCATGAAGATCCCCAACCATCCCAAAAGCGACACCTTTGTCAATGACATCCTTTTGGGTGTGGATGATCTGAAAACTGGGATTTTGAGAGGCCTAGGTCAGTTTATCATGTGGTGTAGTGTTGTCAGGCTCTGTGTCATTACACTTCATTGTGCATCGGATTATAACACCACAAGCCTTGCATTCCACATTCCTGATGAAGACAGTGAGCACATTTTGAAGACTCTTGTGGGTGATCATGAGAACCACAACAAGAAGGGTATTTGTATGACACTGGTAAAGGCAGCATTTCGCAATGAAGTTGCCCTCGAGTTGGCTGGTACATGTGTTTATCACTATATGTATATTGTTCAATGATTGATTCAACCTCTTATAGGGTTCTGAAGTTTCCCTGATTGATTAATGCCTTGGGTAGGCTTTACAATGTTTGACAAATGCACATATTCGTCAGCAGGTCTTGTGCCCCAGTGGTGGAAGGGTTTTCAGCCCTCCAAGAAGGATCAGGAGCTCATCGAGAGAATTGCAGTGGACTGGGATGCCAATCCACATCCCAAGGTGATGGCCAGTACTGTCATTCCTACCCAGTTTCCAAGGCACTTCTTTCACTGGCCAGCAATCTCTGCACCATCCGAAACCATTCCCACAACCTCAATGATGAGTGCCACGGAGTGTTCAGGGAACAAATGTTCTCCCAAGCATCCTCACATCAATTCATCAGCAGGTTCTTCAAGTGAACCTATCCTCTATAATTGGTTTGGTGACAACTCCAATGGTTGCAAACACTATCTCAATTCTAGATTCTGGGAGCCCTATTATGAGAGATAAATCACATCCCTTCCTGTCATCATCATCACTGTAGCTTCCTTGCCTCATCGTCGTTTCCTCTTCATCTTCATCTCATCTTCATCCTTGCCCCCTCTTTGTCCCTGCCCTCTTTGTCTTCATCTTCATCTCATCTTCCTTGCTCGTCACTACCATCTTTCCCTCATATAACACATAGTAATCATCATGCTGTTCACTTGATTGGTTTCATGGTGAACTACACTCATATTTGTACATGTCTGTATAATCTTGTATCATAAATACATCTTCAATGACAAGATGAGGTGCCAGATGTTGCCACCTTTTTTCTTCTATCTCACATCTTGCCACCATTAAGGTAAGCTGAACAGTGCACTAGATCCCATCCTCCTGAGCTCAATGGTTTCCATCATGCAGAAGGCAGTCATCTGATAAAATGTGGTACTGTCACATTGTGATACTACTTGTTTTTCAGTATCTTCAAGGCATCATCCCAATGTCTGATAAAATGCTGTACCATCACATTGTGATAGTACTTGTTTTTTAGTACCTTCAAGACATCATTGTCCTCAGTGCTTGGTGAAGTGGGCTGCTGCAGTTTGCTGTGGCACTCATTTCCTGGCTCTTGTTACTGTATTTTTTCTTTGTTCTGTCTCATGTCTTGCCACCACCAAGGTAAGCTAAACTAGCACCCTATTCCCCTCTCCCCTTGAGCTCAATGATTTCCCAAGTCATTGGGCTACAGAAGTCCAACATCTGATAAAATGCTGTACAATCACATTGTGATAGTACTTGTTTTTCAGTACCTTCAAAACATCATCATCCTCAGTGCTTGGTGAAGTGGGTCACTGCAGCTAGCTGTGGTACACATTTCCTGACTCTTCAAGCATGTAACTGGCTTGTAACATGTTGCATTGTTGCATTGTGATAGTGCTTGTTGTTCTAGTGTCCTCAAGCTTTGTCCTACTTTCTTTTGTGGAGTGAATCACTGTGGCCAGTCTGTGGTGTCCACTCCCAAATTCCTCAACTACACATCTTTGGTTGAATGCTGCATTGTCACATTGTCATGGTGTCCATTTCTCCAACATCCTCAAGTCTGCTCACTCCCTTGGTCAAGTGAATCACTGTGGTTTCTCTAAGTGCTCACTTGTCATCTCCCTCAAATACTGCATGCATACAATCCTTGCTCATTGACAAATTTGGTGAACCAGCCCTTTTATTTTGATACCTCATGTCAATTCTCAATGTAAGTTGAAGTGTTCAGTGTTCCACTGTAATATCTTCTCAATAGCTAACCTCCTTTCTTTTGTGGAGTGAATCACTGTGACCAGTCTGTGGTGTCCACCCCCAAATTCCTCAACTGCGCATCTTTGGTTGAATGCTGCATTGTCACATTGTCACAGTGTCCATTTCTCCAGCATCCTCAAGTCTGCTTACTCCCTTGGTCAAGTGAATCACTGTGGTTTCTCTAAGTGCTCACTTGCCATCTCCCTCAAATACTGTGCCCACACAATCCCTACTCATCAACAAATTTGGTGAACCAGCCCTTTTATTTTGATACCTCATGTCAATTCTTAATGTAAGTTGAAGTGTTCAGTGTTCTGCTGTAATATCTTCTCAATAGCTAACCCTCCCTTGTAGTGTTTCCAGAATGATTTGCAGTGCCATAAGGACTGTAAAAAAGAAGGAGTCCTGCACATCTGCCCATGGTCACATGAAAGCTGGGACCATTTGTGCCTTTGAGGCTCATCAATCGAGGATGAAGGCCTCCAATTCTTGAAAATGAGCCCATCCAGATGCAAACTCAACCATTTCAAGTGATGTACTTCCGAATGCTGTCCTAGGCATTAATGGCATCAACACAGCTCTTCAGGATTCAATCAGCCAAGAACAGCTCAGTGTTCAGTACAATGTTACCCTCTCTTGACCAATACTGCCAGTGTCATTGATGATAAATGCTCATGCCTGCCTGTCACAAACATGCCCAGGCACATCGGTGGAACAATACCATACTCCCATCTCTTATTTGTCCTTACATGAAGTTTCAGAGGGAGCAGCACCATTCTTCTTCATTGGATGAGTCTGGCAGGTTCATTTGCAAGTTGTCAGGGTTCGCCCCCAACTCCGGTCTACTCCGGTCAACTCCGGTCCTCGTCCGCCCACCTCCAGTCTGGTTCTCCACTTATTTCCCTCGCCCAAGTCCACTTTGCTTCCGGCTTGATTCCGGTTTGACTCTGGTCCAACCCTATCTTGGTTTCATTTCCTTTTCATTTCCCTTTCATTTCCCATTGCTTCCAGTTCGCCCCTGGCCGAGTTCCTGTTCCTGTTCCTGTTCCTGTCCCCCTTGTAACCACCTCCAGTTTAGCGATCACTCCCCCATAGTATAGTCATCATGTATAAGTAGTCCGAGAGCGAAGTCCAGAGACCCCAGCTTTGGTCTCTCAGGATTTCCGCTGTTACTCCGGACTACAGGTCAGCCTTCATGTATTCCGTATTCGTATTACATAATCTCAGGATTTCCGCTGTTACTCCGGACTACAGGTCTGAGTATTTTCCAGTTGACTCTGCGAGCTTAAGGACCGCTGTGCTCGTTTCCGCCTAGTCCCTTCCGGGCTGCTGGATTGCCTCTCCGTCCCCTCCTATCTTCGTTATTCATTCCTGCCCAGATTCTCTCGGACTTAGCCGGACTTACACCGGACTTAGCCGGAATTATCTGTGTTTATATTTGTTTGGTGCTCTCGTCGCAGCGTGGCCCTGACAGAAGACCAAAGCTCTCTCATGAGCCCACCATCTGGATTACTCAGTATTGCTGATTTCCCTCCTACTCCTCATTCCGAAATGTCCGACGGTGCTCCAGTAGCCATCACCGCCGACCACCTCCAACACCTCCTCACCCAACTCCAACAACAAAATGCCACCCTCCGTGAGGAGCTGGACGACATGTGGAACCAAGGGACGCATGTCGCTGGCTTTGTGTCGGCTGCAGTCCAGCAGACACTCCAGCAGCACCCTCCACCTAGCCAGTCTACTCGCGAGGCTAAGGGGGCTGACCCCGAACCATTCTCTGGCGATCGGAAGAAAACGGAGAGTTTCCTACGCTCCGTCCGGCTGAACATCGCTCTCCAACCTAGAGTCTATCCGACAGAGTTGCACAAAATCCTGTACACACTCTCCTGGATGAAGGATGGAACTGCCGGAGCATGGGCCGAAAGTCTCTCCACCTCCTTCCTAGACCCGGAAACCCACAATCCATACGAAACCTTTGAAGGCTTCCTAATCGCCTTTGAAAGTGCTTTCAGAGAACTGGACTGGGAGTTCACTGCACGATCCCAACTCCGGAACCTGAAACAGGGAAAGATGTCCGCAGAAGAATACACAGCGCACTTCGACGCTCTGGCTGGACGGACAGGCTTCGGAGAGGAGGCCCTCATCGATGCATACCAGCGGGGACTCAATGAAAGGTTGCTGGAGAAGATGCATCTCAGCAATCTGCCGGAGACCCTCAGGAGGATGGCAGGACACAGCGCGGCATCTGGATAACCTGTATCTCCGGTTCCGACAAGCCATGTCCGGCACAACCCCATACACTCCGAGGAACCCCCGACACCTACGGAGAAACCCCGGACAGCAGCGCCCATCACTCCCAGACCAACTGGAGTGTCTCCTGCAACGATACCTCCTTTGCTGACTCCGTTTACCCCCATGGATGTAGACTCAACCCGGAAGCAAGAGACACGACGGTGTTACAACTGCCAAGGGTTGGGTCACATCTCTCGCGACTGTCCCCATCCACAGAAGCCCCGACAGTTTGTCCGCGCCACGGAGGACATTGGAGCGATCATCTGCGAGGAGTTACGGAAACTGTTCCCAGCTCCAAAAGACACGCCAGAGCCCTCAAAACCGACTCCGCAGGGTTTTCCCAATGGTCAGCAGTGAAGGATACGTCCTGCCTGACCAACAGATTCTCTCCTCTCGAAAACTGTACATATGGAGTCGGAAATGACATGTTTTTCTCCGATGATGAGAGTGACGAATCTGAAAGCGTATCAACTGAGGTTGACCCTGTCTACAACCCTCCCCCTTCTATCCGCCTCCTTTCTGAAGACCCCAGACGAGCCACAGAAATCAAGGTGAAAATCCAATCACCGCAGACTGGAGCAATCTGTGCTGGAAAGGCCCTACTGGACTCTGGAGCCACTGGAATGTTCATGGACCCGATCTTCGCAAAGGAAAATGGTCTAGACATACGACCCCTTGCACGCCCAATCCCTGTCTACAATGTTGATGGAACCCTGAATGAAATGGGGTCTGTCCGTGAAGAGGTTGAGGTCATCCTCCGAATCAATGATCACTCCGAGCGGGTAGTGTTCTCCGTGATCGGACTGGGGAAAACCAAGCTGATCATAGGGCACACTTGGCTTCACCATCACAACCCGGAGATTGACTGGATGACTGGGAAGTCACACTGACCCGGTGCCCATCTGACTGCCGCGTAGTGATCCGGAAGATGCGGAATGCGGAGCGCCGACGAGGGAGAACCTCCAGGAAGACACTGGAAGAACCCGGACACCTCCCACTCCTATGGAGGATGACGCTGATGATGTTACGAGTCCCTGAACACTGGAAGGAAGAT